>OMNM01009263.1:28152-59590 GCA_900302745.1 Parablennius parvicornis | reverse complement strand
GAGGACTTTGCTGGAGAGTGTGTAATAGGACACCAGCTCCCTCTCTGTCTTTTCCCTCTCCTCCCTCTCTCCTCTCTCTCTCTCCTCTCTCTCTCTCTCTCTCTCCTGAGCTCTCACCCAGTCAAGCCTGCGAGCACTTGGATGGAATAACGGCGTTTTCCCCTCACTGGTGTCACTGGAAATAATCTAGACGAGGAGCTCACATCAGATCAGATCTGGTTTATTGGTTCGCCTGCCTTCTTTCATCTGGGACCGGTGCTGGAGGAACTTTCTAAAAAGGTGAGTCCTGCTCTGACGGGAACATGAGGTTTGACCTGCTGGTCTGTGTCGAGGTGGGACGTGGACGGCGGATGCAGGGAGCAGTTGGCGGATGAAGTTTAGATGACAGGTGCAGGCTCCCGGCGCTGGGGGATTCTCTGAGAATACATGGAGGTAAAGTCAATGTGACTGATGTGAGTGGAGTCAGCCAAACAGTGTTACATCAGACGACACCACGAACAGTCTTTTAGGAGATTCTGTGCATTCCCAGAAGATCAGACGGGGACTTATTTAAAGTCTCCCTGAAGCTCGCAGACATTAAATGTAACTTCAAATGATTGGACATGCATTCGGATGCAAAATAAAGTTTCTTCTGTTTAAATGTGGTGTATATCTAGATTAAGATACTAAGAAGAAAGAGGGGTCAGTGTTCCAACTCCAACTGACTCTTCTAAAGTTTAAATAGCTGAAATACACACGTGTGAATGTGTGTGTGTGAGTGTGTAATAGAGCTGCTGACAAGTGACTGACAGGGTGTGGTATGAACACACAGCGTCCTGTTAGAGCTGGAGCATGGGGCAACTTGTTTACTTTGATTTTCATGCATTTTTCTTTCATTACGGGGATCTAATTTAATTTATAGGATCTGGCTCCAACTAACAGGCTTCTTTTTACTCTAATTCGCCCTCAGCTTGGAGTGAACAATTCTATTCCCATGTTAGGAAAACAACCGAAAATGTGATTCTTCTTCTGTGCCTTCATTAATTTAAGTTTTTCACCAGCGCCTCTGCAACGATGAGACGGGAAAATTCATTAGGCCGTCAGCCAAGCGGCGAGCACAATAAACACAATTATCATTACACCCCACTGGAAATGTAACTCTCCATCCACGCTGGCTCGCTCCGCTCACCTCCTTTGTGGAGAGACGTTTAATTGCTTGTTGCTGAGATTCCTGGCAAGACACGGTCCTGGAATTTCTGGGCACAAGAGTTGAGCAAAAAAAAAAAAATTAATTGGAGTGTTTATTATTTTTTCTGGTCATGGCAACAAACAGCCGGGAGCATCGGGGGAACCCTTTAATCTCAGAGCGTCGCAGTGCTGGGAGAGTGTGAGGGCAACGCGGTAATGAGCTCATTGGCTTCTGCAGCGTGGCGAAACCGAGTGTCAAAACCTGACCTCATGGGGATGCCACTTAACCCCCCCACCCCTCAACACCGACGACGAGTTCAGCAGCTGTGGGACCAACATTCTCCGCGCTGGAAGGATCAGCAGAGCTCGGAGGTGTGCGTGTTCACAGGGTGGATCTCTCTCAGGGTTGACGAGGGGAAAAGCACGGTAGAGTTACCAAAATCACTTAACTATTGGTAAAACACTTATTGAATATAATGGAAATTGAAAAACATCCAAATATATTGAGATTTTATGATATTTTTGTGACTTTTTAACTGGTTCCGCTCTAAATTGACGCATTTCCACAGTTATCCATGTTAAAAAACAAAACAAATGTGATATTTTTTCTCAATATATTGAATATTTTTTACACCAAAGACATACAAGAATTAAATATTAACATTTTTACACTTTTGTGTTGCCATTTATTCGATATATGTCAATTTATTTTGACAGTCACAATAATAACAATCCAACTTGGTCGTCTGGCTACTAGAATGTCCTTGTACTCCCATTGTTTATGTTTATAGCGTATTGATCTCTGCGTATGTGTCTGGGTTCATTACAGAAACAAACAACAGCACCCACTCCTGGTCTTCTATTCTAATTGCATTGTTTTCAGCATTTCTGCAGTTTCCTTGTAAATGGACATTTATTTCAAAATGTTTCTGCTTAATTATAAAACAGAGAAAAACCTCTCATTATGCTCTTTTTTTATATTTATTAGACATTAATCATGTTTTTTTAATATCATATATGCTACTTATATGTTCTAATTTTGGCATTAACTTCAATGAGTGAATTCTTGGCCTGAGTCATTAACGATCTGCACCTGGCTGCATTCACAATTGGTTAAAACATTATTGAAATCATACAAAATCAATGTCCTCCATCTTTAAATGTCTCATTTTTAGTTTTCCCCTGTTTGATATTCTGCTTAGTGCTGCTACCCTACAATATAATATGTTTATTGCAACAAAAATGTAGCCTAAATGTGACTTTTTAGATACATTGTGTGTGTGTTTGAGAGTGCCATACTGTTGATAGAGCTAATTCTATGTGAGCAGTCAGATATGGTCTCAATGGAGAAAAAGACGTGTTTTCAAAAATCTTTTCGAAATCAGCCCATTAAATCCGAAGTTACAGGAAGAAGTTACCTAATCTGGTAACTTGCCTCTTAAAGAGTAAACCGAGGTTCAACCGTGTGGCTGGTTTTATAACTGTAATTGTCCCATTCCTGTGAAGAATTGAGGAAACCTCAGCAGTTTACATCACCTCTTCCCGGACATATATACCAACAAAAAGTCTCCAGCCATCCTTTCAGATTAACTTGAGGTTGGCTTTGACTCGCTGGCTGGAGGCCTGGACCTAATTAGGACAAACATTCAATGTTTGACCTGCTAGAATCGAGGAGCAGTGAAAAAATAAATACGTCTGTAAAGTGTTGCTCATCCTCATACCTTTGAGATTTAATTAGCAGGCGTCTGCTATTACAGCCTGTCCTCCTATCGAAGACCACAGTGGGGAATTGTTGATTTTTCGTCTGTTTTGGGACCTCGAGAGGTCATGTTGATTATGACAGGAGCAAGTAAGAAAGTAAGCAAATGCATAACAATTTACTTTGAGGTGATGAGACGAGGATTTTCAGGTGGACAATAAAAATGAGAGTACAGTTCACAACACGTGTGACCACTAGATGTCTCTGTATGACAGCAGAAAGCTGCTACAGTTCCACAGAGAATCCTCCTCTACTCCTGGATTTGGCCGACAAAGCAACAATTAATATGTTCACAGCAGAAATTTATAGTAGAAACAGACAACAGAAAGAAAGTCGTTACATCTGGACATGCACTCATTAATGTGACTTATTTTCTTCTTCATGACATGTTTTTTTTTTTTGACAGATGTGACTTATAGTCTGAGGAATACGGTAGTTGTTTTACAACAATTAGAGGAATTTTCACGACATTTTACTGCAAGTATAAGACCATAAATTTTCGCCCTTTTTAGTTACATTGTTGGTCATGTTACTTCTATTTCGAGGCAGCTTGCATATCAAAAGATACCGGGACATACCATCTGAGACCACTAGATGTCACTGTATGACAACAGAATGCTGCTGTAGTAAAACATACAAGACTGATCGTGGCCTCAAAACAAAAGCTGAGGAACAAATTCATGGAAGATTTTGAAATAGCAGCCGCTGGACCAGGATTATCAACAGTTACATCAGGACATGGAGGAATTGATGTGTCTTATTCACATATCTGTTTTTCCTCGTTTTGATGTACTTCCTGATTAAGGTGTGATTTCGTCCAGAAAATGTCCTGCATGAAAACTTCCAATACATGTTTTAAGACTGTAGCAGGAAACCCTGGAGAAAAACCACAGACAATCCAGCCTGCTAACCACTTCACCACCTTTCTAGTGGTGAATTAACCCATTCTGTTATTTCCATTTGTCATTTTGTCACTCAGACATCAAACATTAAAACCAGGCATGGACATTGTGAGGCCTCAGTGCATTGTTTAATAGACAAAAAAAAAGGTTAATAGACAATATAAAAGGTTGAAATTCTTATTTAATAAACTTGTATTTTGAATCACCTTTACTAGAAAAAAAGAAAAAACCCAGAGAAAGACTGATGCAGAGTATCAATAGCTCATCAAAGGATATAACAAACAGCTTTCTATGAAGAGATTTTTCTTGAGGAAAACTGAAGCTCGCTCGCCACATGAAAGCCCCATTTATACAATCAACATTTTCAAGCAAGAGCAGAAAACCTTTATTTTGGGTGTCCGTTTACGCGAAACTGCAACTTTTGGAAAAGCGCTATGGCCATTTTATAGTGTATTGTTCTCTACGCGCATGTGTGTGTCGTTTCATGACAGAAACAGCCGACAGCACCCACTTGTGGCCTGGCATACTAACTGCATTGTTTACAGCTTTCTGCTGTTTCTGTTTAAACTGACTTAATTTTGTAAAGGTTCCCATGTGAACGGACATTGTTTTGAAACTTTTGCTGTGTAAATGCAAAACATTTCAGTCACGGAACAAGGTGTTTTCACTTGACGTGTCGCCTCGTCAATGGGGCCTGATCCTGTATTTTTCCATTTGTCCCCTTTGCAAAATTGAATCGCTCGACCCTATTATAAACAAACAAATAAGCATTATGCTTTTATTGATTTTAGATTAGAGAAGTGGATGAATTATTGGGTTTGCGACTCAGCTGGTATCAGTGCAAGGCAAGGCAAATTTATTTATTTTTATAGCACCATTCGGATACAAGGCAATTCAGTGATTTATGGAGAAATCAATGAAATACATTAAAGCAAGCAATTAATAATCTTAAGTGAATAAGAGTATGAAATATGTACTATGGCACAGTGATTAGTGCTCTTGCTTCACAGCAAGAAGATTGTGGTTTCAAATATGGCCTGAGGCCTTTCTGGAGTTTGCATGTTCTCCCTACGTGTGTGTATGTGTGTGTGTTTCCTCCCCGTACTCCACTTTCCTCCCACACTCCAAATGGGCTAATTTGGGATGGAAGTCCCCCTCTGGGGATTAATACAGAGCTATAAAGTAGAATTAAAAAAGAAATGTAGGTTAGCACTGATATGAAGAAGTTTGAAAGTTTGCAAGGTTCTCCTCTGGTTACTGTGATTCTCTGCAAAATCCCAAAACAGGTTGTTTTGTGAGGGTTTTTTAGGGGGACATGATAAATTGTCTATTAAAATGAGTAATAGAGTGAAAACTGTTTCCCAGTCGTCACGCAGCATTTCCTGGGCTCATTCACACAGTAATAACCAGAACCTTTCTGGAGTTTTCCACAAGGAAACAGTTGGGAGTAAAAGAATGAAGGCAAGTTTAAAGGGAATATTGTCAAAGGCCACAGAATTTCATGCTCATACTTCACACTTTTTGAAGGTATGAAGCCATTCAAACAAAGGGTTAAATGTCTTTTGAGATATACAAGGCAGTCCAGCCGACATGTCTGCATATTATTAATGAATATCTGAGAAGTGACGGTCACCTTTACACCGAGGTGAAGGGAGTAATCTCCAGCAGGTTGTGGGCAGAGTCGGACAGGAGGTCAGATTTGGGCCTGAGCTGCAAAAGATGCCTGAAGCTGAAGTAGGCTCAGGGGGGAGGGTGTGTGTATGTGTGTGTGTGTATGTGTGTGTCTCTGTATGTGTTTGTGAGGGTGTGTCGGTGATGCAGCAGGAGAAGGGCTGCGGTACGGCGGACGTGGCCCGTCTGTTTAAACCACATGCTGTTTTATTCCTCTCAAGTGCAGCCAGAGATCTCGTTGCTCTGCGGTTTCTCCATATGTTCTCCTCCTGCACCTGAACTGAACGCTTCAGCTGCACGGCACACACACACACTCCAACACACATGTGTCTCGACCTATTTGTATGCTACACCTGAAATTTTCATTGCAACGATGCTGCTTTCTTATCTCCTGGCTATCAATTTTTCATCGCGCATGTATAAGCCATGAGATCGGAGATTCTGTTAAAGAGCATCACTTTTTCTTTTTGCATGTAAAAAAGCAAAGGTTCATTTCTTACGTGGAGTGCCGGGTGGTTTTGTGCAAGGCGGGTACTGTAGCAAATTACAAAAACAGGCCAAATTGTCTTTTGCAGGAGTTATCTGCCCGCAGGCTGTACAGTACCTGCCTCTATCAATAATTGAGCCGCGCTCGTCCCACTGTGGAAAAGCCAAGAGGCTGAGGGGAGTGTTTCTCTGCCAGCTCTTTTGTGCAGATTTAACTCATCCATATTTAACAGAGGTACATTTGCAGGGATCTTGTGAAAGTAGTGGAATTCAACTGACATGTTGTGTTGTCATCTGTGTCTTAATTCAAGGTTTGTTTTTTTTTTTTTTTTTTCTATTAAAGTCGGCCTTCCTCATCCTGTCGGCCTCAATATTCATCTGGAGACTATAGATCGCTCATGTTTCGGATTACGTGAGGAAATAACAGCGCAATGAGTATTCAACACGTTTTGCTTGCATCAAGATGCATTTATCTCAAGGGAGCATTAGCGTCTGTGTTTCTTACATATGTGCAAGTGGTGAAATGTCTCCAGAAAACTGTGCACAGAGTAATTATTGATGCATCACAGGAGGAATATGTTTCCTCTTTATTCCCTGGTTTGTAGTTGTGATGTTGAGGATGTTGCAGAGAAACAGCTCCGACTTTCCTAAAGTCTTTTTTTTTTCATAGTTTTTGTAATTTCTCAAACATTTGTACAGTTGCTTGAACATAAAGTTCACTGCATACAATAATGTCTTATATGTATGTTGGTGAAGGACAGCATTGCCTCTATGGCCCTAAAGAGCAATACTAATTCAAATTAGGATATTTCTGTAAGAATAGCATAGTTTTGCAACTTAAAAAGTGGTATTGCATATTTCTGAATTGGATTGAAAGTGTTTTCATATCATTATTATCTGTAGTGATTAGCTCTAGCACCTCACAGTGAAAAGTGACTCTGGTTCAATTTCCAGCTTGGAGACCAGAGTTTGCATGTTATCCCTGAGGTTGGATTGGGTTTTTTTTTTTTTTCTTGGTTGTTCTCTTGGTGAAGTTAGCGAAAGCAGTTTAAGGCCCAGTTTACAGGACGTCTTCAAATGAAAATGGAAAACTTATCATTTTAGGAAAAACACTCTCAAAGTGAAACTTTTCACACAATGCTCTGACTTTGATGCAACGTTTTGCAGACGCTCCGACTTCATCTCCAATGGAGCCACAGCTTTTTCAAAAATGGCTCCCAAGGTGGACCATTTCGAAAATGATGCGACTCCATCTTTCTGCAAATGGGGGAACTTTTTTGAAACGTTACTACTAACACATCTAACGCAAAACGGTGCATTTTCACTGGAAACTAGGGCCTTAAAGGTGGTTTGCCGTCAGCTTACAAGTGTCGCAATGCCAGCTAAAGTGACGAACTGACATTTCAAAAACTATTACAACCCCTTTCTACTTTTTTTTTTTTTTTCCCATAGACCCTCCTGTAGGCGGTTTGGGACCGGTGGTCCGTCCTGATTGTCGCAGCTATGAGCAGGCCGGAGGGGTCGGCCAGACCACCTCTGGTGTTAGACATGGCGTTCTCCCTCCTGGCCCTCTCCGTCCTGTGCACCGGCGTCGCCGGCCTCCTGCAGCCTCTGCCCAGAGTCTTCCTCCCCTTTGAAGGTAAGAAGAACAGCAATTCTTGTAAATCATCAGCTTAATTGCGCCCACTTCTTTGTCGCTAAAGCTGTAACACTAAACAAATCGGTAATCAAGCTTAACTGCAGGCTCTGTATTTACAATGCGGTATAAAGCTTGTGTGACATTTACAGAGCTCAAGCCGCGATACATTGTTTGCATTGGATTCCTAATTAGAGTCAAGTCTGAAATGTTTCCAAAGTTTTCTGCACTGTTCCTTGATATAGTTCACTTAAGTTCATTATACTTTTTGTTTGTTTATAGTTTTGCTTTTCCTCTTTTCAGGGAACTTGGTTTTTTAAAGTATATCAATGGCATGTTTTAATGCTTCCGTCTTCATTGGAAAGGTTCCGTAACGTCCTCGACACAGTTCAATTAAGGCTTTAGTTTCGATATATTTCATGATGGAAACACGTCCAAGGTATGTTGTTAAAAACCTACTTGTCTATAACGACCGAGGCAAACGTTCTCCTGAACTGTTCCTCGACAGTCCTTGCCCATCCATCGTCCTGCTGGGTGTCATGCAGAAGTCAAACCTCTGCAGGAGGTGGCACTGCCTGTCGGTCCTGCCCTCAATCTGTTCCTGGTTAAACTTTAATCACGCTGCTCTGTATTGCTGCGGGCCTTGTGGGTATTGTGGCTGCCTCCGGTTCTGATTCTCTTGTTTTATTTAGTCCTCTTTTTTTTTTTTTTTTCCAAACTCAGATTATTGAATGAATTTTTGATAGTAGTTTCAAATGAGAGTTCTGGTTTGCTGGTTCGGCTTGTGTGTGGAGCGGCAGTAACCTTTGCGCAGCGGCTGAAGGAGGCGTTTGATCACCTTTCACTCCGTCTGGCTTCTCTGAGGCAGCGCAGCTGAGGCTGTCCGTCAGACTCCTGCACTGAGCCAGAGAGGCCTTTCAGGAGTTTTGCTCCGTCTTTACATGGCTATATCCGTCTTAATATGTTGTGGCTTTGCCCTAATTTGGGCTGAATCCTTCACTTTCAGTCTATTTCATTTCTCTGTGTGAGTTTAGGTTTGGTTCAACAGTTTGGAACCAGTTCTTCACCTCTTCTGTGCAACCTGAGTAACCTTTATCTATATTATCAGAAAGACAGCAAATGTAGTAAATGTACTCAGCATTGAGATAGTTTTCAACCTTGAGAATGACATTTTATACATTTTATACATTTTATAGAACGTTTTTAGCTGTTTTGGCTGTTGTTGCTATTCTATTTCCACACATGCAGGGAGAGCAAACATAAATTCTTTTTGAATAAAACATTCTCTCAAATGAATTCACGCATGGTTAACCTACAGTTACCGGCAGAATTGAGCCATTCTTTCATGTCAGTACTGCAATCTGCATAAATGGGTAAAACTGTAATAGTTATGCAGCGCATCAGTGCATCCTGCTAGTAAATGCGCCACTTTGACACATTCAATGAGACATTTTGTATTTTGCTTTGCACGTAAACCTATCATCAAGTATGTCTTATTTAGAGAACTATGGTATTTCCTAATGTATGAGTTGTGAAATGTGTGATTTTGTTCCATTTTGCACTCTCTAATAATGGCTATAGATATATATGAATCGCATTATCAGTGTTTATTTTTACTCAAACTTGCGGTCCAACTATTTGTTGAAAAGTTGAGGTTAAAAAGATCACAATTTGACCGTCATCCTGGCAAAACTCCAGATTTCCCAACAAAAAGGGCAGGAAGAATCGACATCATCACCGTCGTGGGCTTTGTCCATTCAAGTCACACTTTTCGCTCACTTCTTTCTCTGTGATGTTTCCAAAACTCCATCTTAATATGTCAAAGGTGGCCAAGCTGAAAATCCTCGTACGTCTGAAACAGCTTGATACTCTGTCAGTGTGGGTTTAGACTGAACCTGCCTTATTTTCTGAGCATGTGCTTTTCTGCAAAGAGGACCAAAAATGGAAGTCTGTAACTTTCCACAAGTATTCATTCCATTAAATTGCAACAAATAGAGAATGTATACTATTTTTTTATGTGTTTGGATTTTCAGGTATCTGTATTTCACATGAGTGTTTGTATTCAGGCAACTTTTTCCACTTTTTGTTGCTGCATTTTAAGACCAGTTTTAAGTTTTAAGTTTTAACCACTATCAGGAATGATTCAGGCACCGTTTACACAACCAAGAGTGAAAACGTATGATTTCTGTGTTTCGGTTTCAGAAAGGTTTTGCATTTACATGACAAGATTTTTGAAAAACGATGAGTGTGCTATTTTTGTTATTGCCTATCAGCAAGTGCAGAAAAACCGTTCAACTATGTTTGTGGTGCGGGTTTGCAGTAGCAGAATTTACTAATTCTGTTTGCATTTGCAAAAACTAGCTCCAAGCACCATTGTCATGTATATGGGCACCTAAAATGCAACGACAGTTAAAAGTTTTCTCTTGAGAACATTGTGTAACGGGACCTCAGAGTTACAATGAAGGAATCAAAGTACTTGACTGTAACATTTGTCTTCAATGAAACTGTAGAAAGTCACAAATTCAATTAAGTTACGTCAAAGATGGTGGAAGTACCTCCCTTCACCCCCACCCCCTCTAAAAAAAATTAATTAAAACACACATATCTATCCAATCACCATACCAACAAACATTGATTAAAAAAAAAGCTTCCACAATCCTGTTGTCTCATCCTAACTGCTAAATAGTGCTAAAGTTTAAAAAAAATAAATAAATAAAAAAGAGATGATGTTTACTGTATTTGCCATTAACTTATAATGGTTTGTCTTAAAGAAACCGGAAAAAGCTGCAAGCAGCCATTTATTGTAAGCGGCCCCCTAAAGTGTTCAGTAAATAAAAGATGGGAATATGTTAGCCAGCTCTTTATAACAAGCTCCGGGCCTTAATGCTAATGAGTGCTTATCTATATGATGTGGTAAAGGTGTGCGCACAGCAGGACATTTGTGAGCCAAATGTTTGTTTGGGGCCAGACGGCCGACATCAGGTGTACATTTACATTCCAGCTTTGATACAGCACATCGGGGAGCTCTGAGTAGGCGCACTTTAGTTTCTTGGGGTAGAAAAAAATTTTCAAGTCCCAGGTTCAGCAGATATTTTGGCATTGTTGAGTGCCAGATGTAGAGAGACTCCTCGGGACCAAGGTGGAGGTTCATTTCCTACATAAACACGGAAAGTCCGGCCTCAAGGGAAGGATTCAGGGGCTTTGGTTTCAGTCCAGGAGAAGATGTATGCAGCGTGTGATGAGACGAGCTTGGGGAGAAGGTGCAGGTGTTTGGCACCTGTTGTGCGTTCTTCACTCTGGATTCCTTCGTTCCCGCATGTGAAGAGCTTGCTAATTCTCAAAGCAGGAAAACAAACCTGCGAATAATACGTCTAGAGATCACAGAAGACCAGATGACTATCCTCTCATCTTTTTCCCCTCCTTGTGTCACTGCTGAAACCCGACCCCCGGGGTACGGCAGGTTCACGGGACCCGACGCCTCGCGTCCTGCCGAGAAGTTGCTGCCTCTGACATTCCTCTGCTCCCTCACTCTGCTTACTCTCATAATCTCGAGGCAAATGCAGCCAGACCGCAATTAAAACCACATAATAAACAGTGAAAAATGCAGCTAACCCAAATAATAAACTCTCAAGTGGTGCCTTTTTTCTCCCGTTGCCAGAGTTAACACGGGGCCCCGGTTCCCATACAGCGGGACTATTCAGGGATACCCGGCCTGATAAAAGATAATTACCCCGCTTGAGTTGCTTTATATATCTCCTGTTCTCTCTACAGATGTTTTGACCTGATTTGTGGCATGTTGGGTGGATTTGCTGTGTCAGAATGAGGCTGAGAATTTACAAAAAAACCAAGAATTTTCACAACTAGAAAGTCTTTAAGTGTGTGGGTTCAATTGTAGGTTTCATTATATTCACGTTGAGTATATATTATTCTTTCGATTGGCACTAAAACTCACCACCATAACAAACGTTCCCCTGTTGAAATCACCCTTTAATCCAATTTTCATGCTCCACGTGACACTTTATTTTGGACCCACTCATGGTGTAAGGGTAATGGTTCCAGGTCCAGAGGAAGCAGGGAGGTATGGTGACTGCGGTACTTTCAGATTTGTCAGGGCTTGTGGATCTTAGCCCCTTAGGGATGGGACGGACTATAAAAGACGTCCGCCCTGGTGTTGCTGTCTAGTCTGTGGTGGGGTGGGTTCTATGGATTCCACAACAGGTGGTCTGATCAGATATGGCGGAGCCCTACAGAGCATGGTGTTCACAATCTATGGATCTGCTTGGTGTCTGTCCAGAATGGAGGAGTGATCTCATGGGTGGCTGAGGGAGGTCTGTTCTGTGGTGTGTTCAGGGTGTTCTCATTCCTGAGGTTGGTCTGGTTTCTAACTCTGGGTCCTTCCCAGAGTTACAGGCACCAATATCTAGATTTATCTTGGGTTCACTGTTTTTTGGGGTCCCCAGGATGCTAGTCACTTCAATTCCGGGTCACAGGACTTGCGCTGCTTCGTGGAGCTCCCATGGATCTTTGCCAGGGGTTCTTCGGGCTCCTGCAGACCTCTGGCAATGGATTTTTGAGGCTCCTGTGGATTTTCTGGCATGGGTTCTTGGCCAGTGACAATCACTCTGCTTGACCCCGCTGTGCCCGAACTGTGACACTGTGTTGATGATCCAGCTTGCGTGCTGGGAACAGCATCTCAACTCCCCACAAAAGTTATTACAGAGAACTGTTGAGTTTTTCCAGAATGTCTTGGACCACCCTCACATCAGCCTCACACTGCAGAATTCCATTGTTATATTGCTTCTGTCTTCTTGTAGGCCTACTTCTGTCCTCTCATGAAACCCACTCTTTGGATGTTCACTCCTGTGGCCGTGTTCGCTCACATTATGGTGAAGCTGGTAAATAACAGACAACCTTTTCACTTCATGCATTTTATTTTTAACAACCCTTATTCATAATCCTGCCACAAGTAGATCAAGCTCTCTACTTTGTCTTCACATTAATTTCATTTAATTTTGGATGATATTTATACAATGTCATCTTGAAAAAACTGAAATAAGTCTTTTTATTTGCTCATTATACCAAATCGTCATTTCTCGCTGACCCCTACGAGCACTGACATGTCTTTACATCCTGTGAGCTAAAAGTAGAGCCACTCTATAAAAGCTTCGGAGTGCAACACTTTCACTCACGCGGCTCATTGGTTCTGCTACTGTACGAGAGGCCAAATTGTTGCCATGTATGCGGATAAGGGATCACAAAATGCCTCATTTATTCCCCCCCTGCTTGACAGATGGAGCAGTGGCCTGTGTTTATGATCAGGATCATTTAACCTCATCAGCAGTCTCACTCTGTCTTGGCTAACCTCCATATTCAACACAATATTAATTTAGAAATATACACAGAGGACACGTCAAACCATAACGGATGTTTATTTGGAAAGTGAGCAGGCGTGCGCATGCTTTCGGATGCCAAATTAGATTTTTGTGCATACGATTGAGAACCTGGTTGAGACACAGGAAAGACTGATTAAAAAGATGGTCTGTTGTTTTTAGACTCGTATGACCCACATGGACCGGAGCCTGAATAGGAGCAGGCGTCGGGGAGCAGATGAACCTCGTCCAGTTTATGACTCATTACAACTTCCACTCACCCCCATTATTCAGCCATGAATGATACTCTTCATTCATATGTAGGTGGAAATCAGTCTGTTGAAGATGTTTACTTAGTCAGAGTCTGTAGGAGTGTGTCTCGCGCGTCAGTAAATCTCACAAAGAATGTGTGTGTTAATGTGCATTCCTTGACTTGATTGCATTTCGACGTCAAACTTTCTGCTGATTCAATGTTGCAGCCGTGCGGTTTTCTAGCTTTGGAAGCCGTCTGCATTTGAGAAACATGAGTTAAGAGGCCCCTTTGCCAAGTGGATTCCTCAAAGAGTGGAATACTAAGACAGCATGGACTGTAACAGTTACTGTGTTTCCTGAAGTCATTTTGGGGGTTGATATGCCTTAATAGTTCATCCATCTTCAATACTCTCTTTTTTTTTTTTATTCAAGTTACCATTGGGATGTTTTGGTTGAAAGAGCAGGCAATGATACACAATTACTGAACACAAAGCAGTTTAGACTCACTGGCTTTGGATTGTGGAAAAAAAGCCTTATGGACATGAGGAGAACATGCAGACTCAACACAGAAAGGTCACAGGGCAGAAAGCTAATCACGGTCTATTTATTGGAAGGTGATATTGGATATTGGATATTGGAAGGCTTTGGTAAGATTAAATTAAAACTATGCCATGTAAGCTCTTCAATAGGATGAGATTGATTATAGCTGTGTCCATTTTCTGGATTTGTGGGTTTTTCTCTGTAAAAGGTCCTTAAAATGATTATTTTTGGCGATCCATAATTACAATTCAATTAAGTTGAATGAAACTCCAAAAACATTGTGACTTTCGATTGATTTGATTGGTTCATGCATGGTGTTTGGGGAAAAAAAAGATGCAGAGGGGCAAAGTGACTGGTCGATACAGGAGACAAAGCTGTCAAATCACATAAAAAGATACTGCAAGAAGGACAATAGCTCTTTAGTGTTTTGGTTTCTGATGAAATCCAACGAATCAATTGTGATGCGCTTTCGTGTGAAGCTGGATGTGGCCAACGTCCCAGTGAATGGTGTTGTAGAATCCGTGTAGGATTAATCCATTGATAACTGAATCTGACGATAATAGTCCATATAAACTTGCAATCCAATCATTTTATCCAGAGTTTACGTAAACAATACAATCTGATCTCTCAATAAGAAATAATTCAATGACAGTGACAGAAAGTGACCATATAAATGTAGCTAATGTAGTAGTTTTAGCTGATATAAAGTTTACTTGGAGAATTAGCGATATTTTAAGTGCATCTTAGAGGATGTTTTGCACTGGACTTTAAAGAAACATGGTGGTTGTTCAACAATGCAGGAAACGGAGGGCTAATGGCAGGTGGGATCCCTAAGGGTCAACGAGAGATCAATAGGTCAAAGTGTCCCAGTGACGCAGCGCCAGAAACCAACCAGGATGTCTTCGTCTTCATCATTTTAACACTGCTCGTCCAACATGGGACAGTTTCCTGTCTTTACTTTACATTTAACTTACACATTTGCATCTTCACTTTTTGGGAGTGACCACAAATGAAGCTATTGCAAGTACAATCAGCGATGCTCTGTTATTACAGATAATTCCCCAGTGGGTAAAACATAGGCCTGTCAAAGCTGTCTGCAGTGACAAGCAGACGTGCTACAAATAGCTGTAGGTTAGAATTGCATGCAGAAAGCTGCATCTTCCCATCTCCTAAGATGTCCCTGTAATTACCATAGCTGCGTGGATAGTTTCTGCGGTACAGGATTAGTGACCGTGGGGAGTTCTCGCTTGGGGCCGACAGCCTGTGAGATGTTTGACAGCTTCTTCTGTCAGTCTGCCATTCTCTGCCTGTCTCTCCGTGTTTAGCCATTCCTGAGTCTGACCTTGCAAGCCTTGTTGAATGTTTCATTACTCCCACCCTGCCACATGTTGAAAGGTAATCAATGCCCCGTCAATAAGAGCAAAGACTGACTTTTTTTTCAAGGAGAGGAAAGGTCACTGGAAAGTTGCAGACACACAAAATGGGAATATATTCTTAATAGATGACGTGAATGCTTGTCACTTTTGTGCAATGTGTATTACATTTTGTAAAGCATATTCAGGATTTTCCTTCAGCTCAGCCATATGTATTCTTCCAAAGGTAAAAAGGCATTAACCATTTCTGGATTACAGCTTAAGACAGATTCCTTTTCCATTACTGGAAATATTACGTTATGAAAAGGATTTGCTTCTTAAAAAATATGTACAGTTTTTCTTTGACAAACGTTTCAACAGGTGCATATGTCGTTGTTGCTCTAGCAGTAAATCTGTACCTTCACTCAACACCACAGACACAACCTTTTCACATCAGCGTCACGGAGCAAACAGTACATTTTTTCAACGTGCCTTGAAAATAGTCGGCGTTCCACCTGGTTGAGCTTTTTCTCTTCCCTTTGGCTGTCCTCCATGACTAGTAAACACATCGGTTACAAAGATCCGCTGACCCATATCTCCTGCACGCCTCTCCTTCGTGCTGAGACTCTCCGAGCGCCGCCGTGACAGTAAAATTACAGAGATTTACTATCTGCCGGAGGTAACTGGTAACTAGAGGCTCCCGATGTGGGCAGGTGAGAGGTTACATGCTAAAAGGCGCGGTGGTGGACGGCATAGGTCGGAGGTTGTGTGCGAGGGATCGGCCATGACATGTGAGTGGGTGGAGGCCGAGTGCTAATTGGGGCACTGGGAACGCAAACTTGCTGGCAGCAGTGGCGGCCTGACGGACAAGTTTACCGTCTCCGGTTTCATCTCTTACAGGGACGATTAGGCATCACCTCAGCAGGTCAGCCATGCGCATGCAACCAGCAGTTGACATCAGTTCTGAATAGCATCACTCCACACACACACACACACACACACACACACACACACACACTAAAAGACAGGAAAGAAAATACGCTCTCATCTTGAATGTCATACTTGGATATGGTGTCAACGTAGCGAGGCCAGCGTGAGACGAGGCATACATAAGGACTCAGGCATTCTCCTTAGTCATATGATTCCCATTACAAATGTCTGCATGTAGATAATTGGTGACCGGCAACAATCATGAAATTAATAAGACGCAGACGATACAAAGTCTCCTCTGTCTGCGCTAATTTTGGCTTCTGTCCTTGACAAGCAGTTGCTGTACAGCACATTTGCCCATGCCGTTTGCATTTTGAGTGCAGCATTCCTGGGAATGCGGAGTATGTCTCTTGGACAGACAATCGGACGACTCCACGACATCTTGGGTGGTCTTCCTGGACTGGATCGACGCCTTAACTTCCCCTCTTGCCATATCTGTACGGCACCAGTCATTAATGTGTACGAGCGGGGGTCCTGTTCTGGCTTCAGCCATTTTTTATCTCTCGAAGAGGCCTGTCAGTTGCCAGGACAGACTCGTTTACCAGCCCAGCACTGTGTTTGGTAAGTGCAGTCATCCAGAAGTGAATTCTAAGAGCTCTTAGCATTGTCCCGGACAGAGAGCAATGGCATTTGGCAACAGGTTTGAAGTCAGGCCACTGTGTGAGACCCACTCCATCTTGTGAGGAGAGATGAATTGCAAGAGGGCGGCATAAGCCTCTGCTCCAATATTTATCAAGACTGGTGGGTGATTGGGGATCTTCCCACCAGCTGCCCCTGACAACCATAGAACAGGTTGTTTCTTACGTACACGGAGAGCTGGCCTCATTAGCATTGAGGTAATATATTCATGGCGGCCTTTCACATGGAAAGCTTAACTGATGAGGCCAGATGTACATAGGAGACACTAATTTTGGTTTGTAATTGGCCTGCTGTCTGACCCCGGAGTGTTTTTAATTGGTGCGAGGGTATTTTGGCCACTTTTCAGACACCGGTATTAATCAGGAAAGCCGGCACCCAAGGCGGCCAGTCAGTTTGATTAAAGCTGTGTCATCTCCTGCTGTGCAAAGGCTAAACTAATCTTCTGACAAGATGATCCCATATTGTTGCTCTCGCCTGATTTATCACCCTTTTTGGTGGGAAGAAGAGCATCGGCTGATGAATGAAGGAGTTAACTCTTTTGTCTTTGGCAGTAAGTGGAATCTTACACAGTTCAGCTGTCGTTTCCACTTTCTTGCCACTATCGTTCTTTATTTTTTAAGTCCTGACACTTCTCGCTATCTCCTGCTCCAGTAACGCTGCTCTCAGCTTCCACAACCCTCCGACTCAGAACTACAGTTGTTTCTCCAATAAAGATCCTGCATACTTTCCAGCCGCTGTCAATTTCTAAATGTTCCCGATGCTGCAGCACAACAAACCGCTCCTTGTAAGGGCATCTCAAATTGGAACCATGGAGGCGTTGTTTACTGCAGCTCGCATCGATGTAAAACTCGATTATTTGAGCAGGCTAATAATTTTGGGGAGGGGGCGCAGTTCAGTCAGAAAGCCACACGGATCGAGAACACGGCCCAGGTCTCCTTGCGGCTGTTGCATTTCCTATACTGGCTGTATGATCAGAGGACGACAGACTCCACTGACTTGATATTTGCCAAACATGAGGACTATGACAGGTTTTTTTCCTGTTGCTTTCACCCCTTCCTCCATTTCTACTCTGCTTTTCACAGTTACATAAAAAAGGCTGCTCTTTTTTTCACCCTCCTGGATGCTTGTGTTGGGTTTTTTTGGGGGTTTTTTTTGCCTCGCTGGGTTCTTACACTGAATTCAATGAACAAGCTATTCTCTGACTCTGTGACTCCCATTCTGGGGAAAGTGGAATTAACCGCCACAGCGATCACAGCTTGTAGCTCCAGTGTCTCTCCTGTCGAGGTGAACATCATGACTGAACAAACAAAACCCGAACCGTCTCATTTGGAAATCACAAAAAGGACGTCAGTCATACTTAAAAGTGGCGCGATTTGAATACATCACGAATGCCCTTTCGGCAAATGTCACAACATGGAGCTCAATTAGGCCTCAAAATTTCAAAACAAAGGCATCGCTAATTAGGAGAGTCAATAAACTGTATATCTTGAGCTTTTTCTTTTTTAATAAATCACTATCCATTCACCAATATAAGATGCTTTTTTCCCCCCTGTCAATAAGAGCCTGTCTGCACTAAAGAAAGAAAGAAAGAAAGGTACTGTTCAATATTGAATGACTACTGTAGTTTCTCGGTCTAACAAAAGGCTTTTGTGTTGCTTCCGCTTCGCCACTTCACACAAAAAAAGAAAAGGGGTTAAAAAAAGCACATCAAAGAGAAAGCCTCGGCCTTTTGGGCACCACCTTGTCCTTCCCACTCACGATACTGTCCCTTGCATGGATCAGAGTTGTTAAAGAAGAATAAGAGTGGGAAAGAATGCATTTCAGCGCAGCTATGTGGCGGCCGTCCCAGACGAAAGGCGACCGTTGTCCTGGTAGTACAGACAAAGAGCAAATACAATCTTCGATTCCACGACCGAAATCATGTAAAATCGAGTATAAACGCCTATATTCACTAAAAGTGGCTAAAATGATAAAGCCTTTAACAATTCAACAGTGATAACTAAGAAAATTGCAACATCAGTTTTTGTCGAGAATTGCTATAGCTTTATTCAGTTTTATCCTCATTTTAAGGTTTAAACAAAGTTCTTTTTAGACTCTTTCAGATTCAATATTTAAGCAAATTCTTCTTGTTTCAGATCATGTTGTCAATACATTGACTAAGTTCATAGTGATTACAATCAAAGTGATTATGATCAAATTAACAAAGCGACAAACATCAAATAACACTGTTAAAGAGATCTTGATCTCAGTGGGTTGTTTTCCTGGTTAAATAAAGGTTAAATCAATTAAGAAATAACAAATTAAGTTTCATTATATTTATTTAATTCATTTCCCCCCAAAAAATCGTGAAAAAACAATTCAATACAATACAGACAAAAAGTTTTCAAATTCCTGAATGAAAGGGAGCAGACAGAAGATCTCATAATCATTTCTCATTTAAAATCAAAAGCAAACCGCAAATAACAAACAAACAAAATGACTATACAGTTGGAGAGGCCTACATAGCCACTCTTGCTTAACTTGATTATATTTCTCAGAATAAAACAAAAAGTAAACCAATTTGATTCTCCTATTTAATTTCTTTATAGTTTAATAGTAAAAGTAAAAGATGAAATGAAAGTTATGATTACAGAGCTGAAAAAAAACATTGTCTTTTATTGCAGTTTGGGTCAGAGTTGCTTTGCCGTGGAGCCTGTGGGATGTTGTGGGTCGAAGCTCAGCCTGAACGTCAGCACATGGGGGGCTAAAGCCCACCTGCACCCATCCATAATAGAAAACACACCGGCTGTCAATGCTCAAACACATTTCATCTTTCTTCATATATCAGTCTCTACCTCAGCCTAATAAGGTTGCACATTTGTGTCTTTGTCATCTGACAAACCAGTTTCTTTCTTTCTTTTGCACAGCACAAACAAGCTACACGCACCTTGAAATATAACAAGATGCTTGACGATGGCTTGGTAATGATGTGCACACGCGGTTCCCCCCTTGAGGGTTGTGCGATCTCAACAGCGAGGAATGCATATAAACCCACGACTAACAAAGCACATGTGGTTCAGTGGAGTTTTTTTTTTTCAGTGCAGCCATATAAACAAAACGGGTGTGCCGCGACTTTTTGTTTTGTGTTCTTAGTGAAATATCATTCTTGAACATGTATTTAAAGACATTTCACACTGCTCTGGTGTGGTCCGGTTGTTAGTGTGAATGTTTTCATCCTAAAGTTGGGATCAGCTTTTTGCCTTTGCTGAGGTTTAGATGAATATGAAAATATATTTCTGACTTCTTAGATGATAAAAATTGCTCCATTGTGATTCAACAGTCATTGTGTTGCATTTAGCCCAGAACAGAATTGAACTCGATCTTTATTTATATACCGTCAAAAACAGGCAATTTTATATTTAGGCTTCATTTACACATCAACAGTGTTGTTAGCCACAGAAACACACAACGTTCTGAAAATATTTAGTCTCTGAGGAAAGGTTAAAAAATACACCTTTTCTGAAACGTTGCTATTCTAAATGAGCATTGGGACCAAAGTGAATATTTATTTAGCACATGCTCAGTAGATAGACAATAAGAACAAACTGTCTATGTGTCTCTACATTTAATTGAGACTTCATGAGAGAAGCGCTGTTAAATTCAAGAGTGAAGAGCACACACTGCCTTCATTCTTATGAATCTCTCTTGCACATGCTCAGAACAATTTACAACCAAAGTGCGTATGTGCAGTACGGTTTTAGAGACGTTGTGTTTTCAGTGACCCAGAGCACCATTATCATGTAAACAGAAACTCAAAATGTTATGAAAGTTTTCCGTTTTCACTTGAAGCCTTTAGCGGATCATCAAGTGCCAGTGAAGTAGCTTCAATCACAATGTAGAGGAGATTGCTATCTTCCCCATTCCCACTGAGCAAATCACACCCTGCTTATACTAAGAAAAATAAATTCAGATAAACACCAGGAATTGTGATATTTTTCCTGCGATACAGATTTTCCTCCTCATGAAAGTAGAGGTGCTGCAATGTTGTTCAGGCTCAGTCAGGGCGCCTCAGTTAATATTAATAATAATAATCCCTACTTTTAGGGATGAATTTGACCTTATTGTGCATTACAGCATCAGTTGACGAAGCCTTATCCAGAGGTTATGAGCTGGCAGCGAGTTTCTAAACACTTGTTTCAACTGGGTGGATTTTCGTAACCCAGAAAGTTTTGATAGTTGTTGCCAGAGCAGGTGCAGCATCCAAACATGTTTTACTGCTTGTGCACAATGCTGCAGGACTCATGTTTATGTGAGATTGAAAGCAGACCCCCGAGATGACACTGGATCCCCCGGCATGTGGACTCCAGAGGTTTGCTCGGTCCGTCTCCGACGGAAAAATCCGGATCCTTGTGACACACCCCTGCTGCGCACCATCTCAGCGCCGGGCTTAACTCGGCCTCCCACCCGGATGAGGGAACATGAAAGTCTCCCATTTGACCCCCGCTGGGAAAACAATACAAGGTTCAACATAATATTAAACAGTTATTTCACCCTCGCCACACCCATCGGAACACTTTGTTCCCCTTCGTGGAATGTTCTGGAAGAACAAGAGCTTTCTCTTGTTTAATGTCAGAGTGAATTTATAGCTGCGGCTGTAAGAAAGACGGCCGAGCTTCAATTACAGGACGCAAATTAATAAACAAACTCAAGGAAAGAAACAGTGGAGCGAAAAAGAAATGAGCGAGAGAAACATTTTCCTCAGAAATTCAAATCAATTCAACTACAGTTTTTTTTTGGCTCTGAGGGGCTAAAACCATGTAAAATTGAAAAATACTAGATATATAATTACAATATTATGCTAACATGTAGAAAAATGTATGTAAATATTAACCGTATATTAATAATGGATAATATCAGTGTATGTAATAAGGATGGTGCCATGTTTTTTTGAACATTTTACAAATAAAAGACAATAAAACTACAGAGCACAATGCACTTATAAGAGAGACATATTAATAATCATAACAATCAAAACAACAATAAAGACAATAATAAACAATCATCAATAATAATCATAGTTGCTGTCCAAAAAGGAGGAGGGAGAAAGAAATTGCTTATCAAGTTGCTCATGTCTAATGCCACACAATAACATTCCCATTGCTGTTAAAGAAAATACTGTAGTGAAAAGAACTTCACGTAAACCACAAAGAGCAGATTAAACTCTGCATGCAGCCTCGGTCGTACTGAGCTGTGACAATTCGTGATGATTGTTACATGAGTTTAAATGTTGCGTGGAGTTTCATAAGATAATCCCCCAGATAATATTACACTTCTTTGAGATCACGACCTTCATGCAAACACAATGTTGTCAAACAGTCAAGAGACGGTTCTGCAAGGCGATTAAAAATGCTTGACCATATAAGTATGCGGTTTTCTCCTCAGTCCAGTAATCATTTTGTCATCCAACGTTAAGGAAAACGCTGGACCTGGATGAGGACCAGGTTGAAGGCTGTTCTCATTCCTAATTTGCTGAAACAATATAGAGGATAGTTTGAGGGGGAGTTGAGATCATCTAAACAACCATGACCAAACATAGAAACCAAACCGAACATGCGGCTATCAACATTTGATAAGATCAAATTGCTTTACACAACATTACAAAAGCAACCAACAACGCCCACTAGTGGCCCTGAATTCTGAGTCGAAAGCTTTCAGGCAAAAACCTTCTTTATTGTTTGTATGTTGTATAGATCCGTTAACGTATAAGCATTTCCTTAACATACCTGCTTTTATCTTCACCTCTTCTCTATTTCACTGGAGTGCCAGGTTCACGTTACATAACTTGTTTTGTAGCTTCATCCTGCTCAGCTTCAACACACTGAGCTCTTTCCTCCCTTGTCCTGCAGCCCATGTAAGAGATGAAACTCCCACTCAGCCACTGTAAACAGCTGTGTGTTTAATGGCGGCTGCCACCTTCATGTTCCAGACAAATCCAGATTGAAGAGTGTTTGAATTGAAAGTGCTAAAGTGAGATTCACTGTTGTATAGTAAAGAGCTTTTTCCTCCAGGCCTTCGCTCAGTGGAGACATTTCAAATTGATTGTTTTTTTCTGGCAGAATTTTAAAAAACCCCGCATGTTTTTAATTAGTTGTAAGAGAGTGTTTCACCCCTGGTGGTGTGCACTCTGCCCAGAACAACGTGTGTAATATCTTTCAGCCTTCGCAGCGTAGGGATAATGTTGCCTCCACGCCGTGGTCTCTGCGATGCTATCTGCAATGTGGCCGCTTTGAAACACACACATCTGATATAATCTCTGGGTTTTTTTTAGAAGGTTTTTTTTTTGTTTGTTTTCCTTTTATTGAACACAAATTTGCTTGACAAAATAAGCATGCTTTTAATTCGCTCTCTGGCTCGTCGTGTAAAAAAAAGGATCGTGTTTTTCATCAGGCACTACACACGCCGCTCTCATTATAGATGATGCGGCGCTTAAAAATACCCCCACTTTCACTTCACCACATAAGGTAATTTACCTAAACACAGTAGAAAAGGGGAGCACGGGCAGCCGTGGGAAAGTTGCCTGCGGCTGAAGTGGTAAACTTGTCTTTCTTTAAAGTCAAACACTTCAGGATTTTGTGCGGCGAACGCACCAAACAGCCACAACACAGAAAAAGCCACTTTCCTTCCAGATAAAAGGCCCCGGCCTCAAAAGCATATGTCAGACAATAATGAAAATGTGACTTTAGCCTGAGGCACTGAAGCGAAGCACCAGCAACCTGTTTGTTGATTAGCGAGGGGAACACAAAGGGAGCTCAGAGAGGGTCAATAGAGAGGAGGAAATGGAGGGCGTAAATCTACACCCCACCCCCCCTCCACACACCCCCTGCTCTCACTGCAGATTGAAAAAGTGATAAATATGCATGAGTTTGGCTTAGACAGTGAAGGCCTTTGATGGTATGGTGGAGGATTCTCTATCTGTGGAGCAAATAAGGCCAAAAATAACCGTCTGCAAGTGTTCGCACAACGCAAAGTAAACAATGTGCACTCTTAATGAATAGGGAAGGATTCAGCTGGAAAACTTTCGTACAAAGTTAATATGCCACATCTCCATCTGAACATGTGCTCCGTAATTAGCTTAATCCAAAATCAGTGCGTCAAACACTCTTGACTTAAGCAGAAATATGTGGAAAAGTATCATTAAACATTAATTAGATATGATAAAGTAAAAATAAAAACTAGTTTAATTTTTGACTGTATTTCTCTTTGTGTTCTGGAATCTAACGGAAGCAAACCAAGCATTGCAGGACCATTTCAATTAAGTTCATTATGTCTCTAGTTTGTATAAAGAAATATTTTACTTTCTTCTTCATCTGAACTGTTTCGGATGTTTTAAAAACCGACTTCGCTGAAAAAAATCATTGCAAAACATTTATTGCAGTACCAGTGGTAGCTGTGGGGGGGCGGTATTGACATTAGAAATCAATAGGATTAGATGAGATTAGTGGCTGGTGTATGGGCCCGTTTACACCTGGTATTAAAACTTGTTTCGTGTGATCCAAGTCACATGTGGTGAGCCCTGACGCAGTGCGCCGTGCGTTTTGGGCTGATCACTTGAGATCGGATTGTGTTACTACATCAACGTCACTTACGCCCAGTGTCCCGGTGCTCAGTTCTGAGTCATCTGGCTTGTCATTTGCTGGACGGATGTCCATGTTCTTTTCCTTTTTTTTTTTTTGTAAAGTTGGAAAAACTGTATAACTCAGACATTCTCTTAACTGAATGTGCCCCCTTATCACACCACACATCAGTGCTACCGTCTTTCATTGACTTCCTCTTTCTTTTTCTATAAAGCAACTCTTTTTCTTGGTATTCAGTCATCTGTTGGACTGAATACTAGAATCTCATATCAGTTCAATGGTAGTCCCGTCAAATCTCCCCAAAAGTGAAATCTCTCTTTCATTTATGATCGAAACATAGGCATATATGCGTTTTATTGTATTGGGTGTGTTTTATACATTAGGTGACGAGAGGTGAAGGGAAGTCTTTAAATCAGAGAAGTTACATCACGGTTGAGTCTCGGTGCAGCTGCAAACCTGCAGGTTTTGGAATATCAAATCTACACTTTCATGCCTTTGCTCTAAGTCTTGACTTGGTTCTCTTCCTGTTTGGTCTCAGCCCTAAAACATTCTGGCAACACTGAAGTTGAACTTGTCTTGGAATCAACTTAAGAGGTTTTGACCAAGAATTTAATCTGTTGCATGTGCTTCTAATATGTAGAGGAGGTATCAAGCATTTATCATTGCGATAACAACAAGCACTTCATGCACTATTCCTCCACACATAAACATAGTCAGCCAATCGGATGGAGCCATGGATAGCTGCAATAAGGCATCACGTTGAATAACTAAGATCCTGGATAAAATGTTCTAACTTTCATGCTTACGCAAATAGATTGAACATTCGGTTTGATTGTGTTCTGCAGGTGATCAACTAAGAAAAACACTACGAGTGATATCGGGTGCAAACAGGAGATTTAACTTCTAGTTTTAAATACATTTGAGCTGCTTACACAACAACCACGCTGGGAACTGATTTGCTTCTGTGTTTGTTTGCTGTTGTTTGCCATGACTGATCCCCCACAAGTATAAAAAGACAATGATATGAAGTTGGACATGTTTGTGTTTCAAGCACAAGACATACTTTTGGTTTTCGTACATCTGTTTTGTCTATTCATTTGCAGAGAGAAAACAGTCTCTCACCTCAATGTGGAAACAAGCTGATTTGTTGTTTTTTTTTTTTTTTTTTTCCTATGTTTTTCTCTCAGATCTGCAGGCCTCCCAGGCATTTGAACACTACAGCATATCAGACAAGGCGATGGACTACAGGATCCTGCAGATGGACGAGGATCAGGACAGGATGTACGTGGGCTGCAAGGACCACGTCCTCTCCATGGACATCAACAACATCACACATGGCACGCTTAAGGTCAGCAGATGCCCATTGTTCTAAAAAAGAATACAACATTCTCCTCCAACGCTCTGTATAACTGAGACAAAATGAAAAACATTATCTGCAACCAGCGCACGAAATTGCTGCTGTGGATATTATTGTAGCTCGTCCCAAAGACATGCAAATTGGTGTACATTTACCATGATCAGTTCAATTTTAGCGTTATTATAGAGAGCCATAAAAAAACGCTCGAGCTCGCTCACAACTAATTCTGCATGCAGCGAAGGAATTATCTCCTGTGTAATTGACAGGCATGAAGTGCATAAACAGATGGGAAAGCATTTAGGCTCCCCAAGGGAGTTGCTGCTCTGCATCCATTTTTTTTTTCCAGTAAATTGCTTGATATAGTCATCCAGCCAAACCTCTCCCGGTTTTGAAGACACACATACACATTTTTCTGCGGGTGATGGCTCGCTGTAATCATCGACGCCACAACTTCCCTGGAAAGTGAAACTTTTGAAACGTTGATTTTCTCCCTGTGATTTGTGCTGGGGTTTGAACAGGATGTGATCAAAACCCTCGCAAGCATTTTCATGTCGACGCCGCTCTCGGTCTGTTTCCGCAGGGATCAGTCACTGATTTAAATGTCGTGCTGTTTGTACCACCAGGTGTTCTGGCCGGCGTCTACAAGCAAAATAGATGAATGCCAAATGGCTGGCAAGGACCCAACGGTAAGAAGAGCAATTCTTTCTGGCAATTTAAAGGTGAAAAAGGAAAACTAACAGGCTTCATACTAGCTCGTAGCTGTTTCTGTGCATGCACACTCACCCTGATCGCATACAGTTTGTCGTACTTGCCATTGTTTTATTGTTTTATTTTTTTAAAACACATTTTACTGTTCTCTTTCTGGTTACATGACAAATTCAGGATTGCCCTCACACATCAGGCTTTTGTACAAAGTATGCAAACAGTGTCGCACATCGGGAGCAACTGGTACTTGACTAATCACACAGCATGAGTTTGTTTCCGGTGTTTTTCTCCAAGACGGTCCAAATCTAGGCTAAAAGTTTTGTCAGCTGCTCCCGGATCTTCTTCTCCAACTGGGTCTGCAGTGGAACTTGTGGCGTATCGCCTCCTGGGATTTCCCACTCGCATCTGCGAGCCTGCGTCAGTTCCAAGCGTATTTCATGGCGGGCAGCAGATGTCCGCGGGGCGACCGACTGGCCCGGAGTCCTCCTGGCGGTGGTGCGGTGCGGCAGAGCGAACAGGAGGCGTGGGAGGATCGAAAAGGCCGCTCGCCGCTGTGAAAGGATTTCAAGAAAAATAAATGAACTGGAATCAAATCCTCGCAACTTGTTAGCTGCAACACGGTTTAATGAAGACCCACAGCGAGACTCAGAAGACCGATTCCTCTTTCGCATCGGTTTTCCTCTAATTGGTTTGTCCTGGAACAAGTGGGCTGCATACAGTTTCCTATATAGATCCTGCAATGCAGAGGAAATGTGGAAAAGATAACGATGCTTTTGAAAGTAAAAGAAACACTCAGATGTTTTTGGCATACATTTTCTCTCCATAAGAAGCATCTCTTCGCCACCAGGACGGCTCATTTGTCTCTCATATCTCCACCATCGCTTCATCCTTTGACAGCAGCTGGCGTAACAGAGCCAAGGTTTTCGTCCAGCATGCTGTTGCAGAAATAAAGAGGAAGCTGTTTCCAGTCACTGAGTGATTTGTGCTCTGAGTCACAGCGCGCCTGCTGCAGACAGGCTCCCACAAATATTTGGGTGAGCCATCTCGGTGTGGAGCTGCTCAACGGGCGCTTTTCCCTTCTGTCATCTCTTTTTTTTTTCTTTTTTTTTTTTTTTTACATGCAGCCCTGCCAGATTCTATAGTACTACTTTTTTTTTTTCACTTATTCCAACTCCTTCAACATGTATTTATTTGTTCTTACCGCAGTTTATTCAATCTTCTCATATCCGCATTGTCCTCGTGCATACATCTGTCCTGGTTACCCTCATCTGTGTATGTTGAACTTTCCTCCGATAGAATCTGTGGTCGAGAAAACATTGTTTGTGCCTGAGGATGGCATCGCAGGGGAATTGAAGACAAACTAGTTAGATTTCGCCAGTTTCCTGCCCCTCCAGCGCTCCTCTGTGACCGCTTGTCCTTGAGGCTTTCAAGCTGGCTGCTGTTTATATGACGTGATCCAAAAGGGCTACTTATGCATGAGGAGGACATCCATCCATCCTCCATCCCACTTAATCCAATTTAGCGCCTGAAATCTGAAACAGCTGAAGACGTTTGGGTTGTATATGATTCTGTTTTTTAATCTGTTTGAAAAAAATGTTCAGAGGAAATCTCTCAACTGGCCCCCCCCCCCACAACTTTTTATTTAACTTTACCTTAAGATATTTTCTGTGTCGTACCTGTTCTTGATTCTTGCAATCTTTTGCTGAATCCCTTTGCTCTCTCTAGTTTTCCTACAAACTTTTGTGATGTGTGAGATTTTAAATTGTTTTCTCTTTCAATCTCAGATGTATTTGTTATAATAACTTTCTCCAACGACACGTCAAACATTTTCCATCCAGTTGCTCAATGGGGAACTCAAGCAAAGAAACATAAGAAACAATAGACCCAGGTAAACCTGCAGAAAACCCATGCGTGCTCAAGAAGAACATGCAAACTCTGCACATAAAGGGCTCCAGAATCAACCTCGAACTGGGGATACTTGTCCTGTGAGGAGGAGAATAAAACACGATAACGACTCGTACATGCATCTGTCTGTAACGCTGATAGGGATGCAGGCTCCAGCGCGGTGTGATGAAATCAACGAGCGATAAAAAGCTAGACAGCAGCAGTACAGAGGAACAGAGATAAAGCAGTAGAAGATAAATAACAGAAATGGGCGTGTGATGGTAAAAGCACGCACTTTTTCATTGATGGCTCCCCGAGGAGCCGTGTGCAGCTGCCGTTCCTGCAGCCACGGCCAAGTTCCCCCGACTGCTGCGTCGTCCTCTCCTCCCCACTTACTTCCTCTTTTCCTCACTCCCTTTTCGGAATAGTCAGGTTTAATTGGCAGCGATGCCCCGGCGCCCCTGCAGCTTAGAAAGTGGACGCTCAGTAGTCGGATCTTCCCTTCATATATCACATTTACCACTGACGCTCTTTTTCCACTGGCCTCAATACCACACCAGCGAGCCGAGGGATCGTTTTATTGTGCAGCATGTGATTGTATAACCGTCATAACAAGTGAGATAAGTTTGAATTACTACCTCGTATGGAACGAAACACTTCAAGAGCGATTTGGTGTCAGCTTGGCTCCACGCCAGGAAGTAGACCTTTCCTCTCTTGTCTGTTTCCAGTGCAATGTGTCATAAGTGTGATTGAAATGTGTCATAGGTGTGATTGAAAAATATGTTGTTGGTTTTTGTTGGATTTTTTTTTTTATATTATTTAAGTATTGTATTGGTTTGGGAGCAGGACTTGACTTTATTTATATACAGTGTTTTTCTTTGTCTGTGTTTTTCCAGCACGGCTGTGGGAACTTCATCCGGGTGGTGCAGCCGTATAACCGGACTCATCTGTTCATGTGCGGCAGCGGCGCGTACAGTCCCGTCTGTGTGTACATCAACCGAGGCCGCAGACCAGAGGTGGGCCCACGATGACGGATTCACTTCTTTATAGTAACAAACTCGTGAGAGATTCTAAACTGTTTGGGGAACGTTTTGCTTTGATGGTTGACACCACAGCGTTCCCTGCAAACTTCTTTGGAAAGGTCCATTCAAACCACCGGCGGGCATCCAGAATAACGCTCTGTGGTTTTGAAGTGAATTAATTGCAACACGTTTGCAATATTTTTTTTTTTTTTTATCTTAGGTACAAAAAAAAATCCCACTTTGAAAAAAAATTAAAAATTGCCATTTTCTGGATGTTTTGGTGCAAAGTACGAGCATATTGTGGAATTCTTTACACCGAAGGCACTTTTTACGAAATCTATAATGGTGTTCTGGCAAATTGTTGTCCCTTCTCAGGCTGCTCAATATCTGCAACCATCTCCATGCTGGTGATGTTCAGATAGACACCAAACGTCAATACTTCTGATACCAGAACACTAATATTTCTGATACCAGAACTTCAGTAGTTACTGTACTAAAAGACCAAAACTTCTGATACCAAAACACCAATACTTCCAATACCATCACTTCCGATACCAAGACTCCAATACTTCATATACCAGAATACCCGTGCGTCTTAACAAGACATCAATAATTCAAAAAGCGGATACCTGAACACCAAAGTAGAAACTTTTTTCCACAAAGTATCGACATATTATCAGTATCGTGTTGGTACGCAACATATTAGGGTCTAAATGGTATCGTGTTGTATCAGTATCATATCTACATTGTATCGGCATCCTATCAGATCAGTATTGTCTCAGTATAGTATTGGTATTGTGTTGTATCAGTATCATATTGGTGTCATCTATTAATATCATCCCGGTTATGGTTTTTCCACAGTTTCAAATCAGTAAGGAGATCAGTAGATCACGACCACATTCACGCTCTGACAAACTAACCCTCACAATATGGATTACAATGTAATGTTAATCATTACAAACAAAGCAACTAACTTCAAAAATCTTGCTTCAGCCTGTTCTCTCGTTATTGTGTAATAACAATGCTATAACTGTACACAGGGATTGATTCTATTTGTAAATTTCACACTTCATGACATCATGTGTGCTGGATTGTAGCCTGTAGCAGGCTAGCTTATGTTTGACATTCCTGCATTGAAGAGAAGATTAATATTGTAAGACGAGGACCATCTGGCATAGAAATACATTTTCCAATATGTGCACTCTGAATGAATTGTAAATGTAGTGATCATAAACTGAAAATAATGTTAATTTAAAAAAAAAAAAATTTAAAACCTGGTTTAGCTCATTTTGACGTAGTTAAAGTTCTGTTTCTCTCCTGGACCCCTGATAAGCCTCTTCTCCTTTACGGAGGTTACCTCACCACCTTGAGCAGACTGTTGGAGTGAACCCATGTAGAGTGAAATGAGTGTGAACACTGCCACCCAGAGCAAGACAACAACAAGCATTGTGTGTGAAATTAGGTGAAACCAGAAAGAATAAAAACGGTTTTATGTAAACAAATGTATAGTTTCCCGCTGCGATAAAACAAGCAATAGTCTGAGTGACTTATCGCATATAGATTTGGTTTTATTTATCGTTTTGTTCTTTCCATTGTTTTAAATATTGACATGTGTTTGTCTGCATTTGTTATTTATTATTTATATATTGTGTGTGCATGCACGTGCGTGTGTGTGTATTTGTTCGTTTGTTTTGTTTATCTCATACATCAAAAGTTTATCCCTCTTTAATAATATATATGACACAAATCACCTTGCTTTGTTTTCTGACCATTATATTTGTTTATTTATTGGTTTATGCATAACTAGGAATGATTAGATTTTAATCGGTTCAAGACTGTTGTAAAGTTATTACTGCACTTTACTTATATTTAAATAGTCATTCCTCTTAAGGATATTTTATGAATCGACAGAAAGTTCCAGTTACAGTTGCAGACAGACAATAGTTCAAAGTAATTAAATGTCATAAATAAACACAAATTAAAAAAAAAAGTACATACAAATATTGTGCCAGTAGGATTCACTGAGCAGCTTGAACAAAGAAGGTTTTGCAGAATGTGTCGGAGCGACAGCTTGTGCATACTTAATTGTTTTTG
>OMNM01009263.1:17027-28008 GCA_900302745.1 Parablennius parvicornis | reverse complement strand
CACATGAGGGGGATGATGAGTGTTGGCGGATGGACGTTGCGGCGTCGGTCACGGAGCGCCGCTCTGCCCGCCCGCTCGTCTCCGAGAGAGCGAGGAAGCCCTCCAGGAGGAAAAAGTGCTCATCCAGCGAGCGGCGGCGGGCCGCAGACTGCCGGCCGCTGCCAAAAACACTAATAAGGAGAGCGAGCGAGGCTCAACCAGACTCTTCCCCCACCGCAGTGCCTTTTGTCGTTTGGGGTTTTGTTTGAAAGACGGACTGCTCGCTTTGCAACTTATGAGCTCCATAACAATCTGTTAAGTATAACAAGATGCTGGAGTACGGACTTGACCCGGTTTGCATGCAAAGGATTGTTTTGAAACTCATTTGGAAGTTGCATTTGTTGGGTAGTGGTTAGTGCTCTTATCTCAGCTTTGGTTGCACGTTCTCCCTGAGTATGTGTTTGATTTTCTCTCATGAACTAAAAATGAGCTTCTGAGGTCAACTAGAAACTCTAAATTGATGGAAATGTGAATGATCCTGAAAGTTTTTGTCAACCGACACAGTCTCGTTAGCTGCCGATCATTTGTTTGGTATTTTTAATTCGTCACACCATGTCTGTACGAGTCAGCTGCCAGAGGATGGGTGGTGATCTGTGTTTCCACCTCAGATGGAGAGATTTCCTTCCTTCCTTTTTTTTACCGTCCCTCCCAGCCCTATCAAGGAGAGAGATGTTCCTCTTTTCTTGACTTAAGACCAAATGCTGGTTCAACCTGATCCGAGCTATTGTGCAACATTTGTTTTGCTCATAGAGCCGTTTTATTGTCCCGCTACAGCCTGACCAACTTTTCATATAAAACTGTCCCCCCGGATGCCTGATTTCCTTTTCTTTTCCTTTTTTTTTCCCCCTCTTCTGACAGGAACAAGTTTTTCACATCGACTCAAAGACGGAGTCCGGAAAAGGGAGATGCTCCTTCAACCCCCAAGTGAACACAGTCTCAGTCATGCTCAGTAGGTGCCTCCGTCACTTTCTCTCGGCGTGTTTCAAACCCTCAAATATGACGTTTAAAATAAAGGCCCAGGGTGAGGTTTTTCTTGGGTTTGTGTCAATAAAAAAGCGTTTGTGGTGCCAGTTCTTCAGGCTTCTAACCAGGCGGGCTGTGGGCACTACCGAGCTTCCAGTGAATTCAGGCCATGTGGGAAAGGTGGCAGAGCTGCTGATGCGTGACTTCACCGTTAGTCACGGTGTTTAAAAATACTTTGCATTGCTTGGTTGTTGGTTTTTTTTTTTTTTTTTTTCGGAACCTCGATGCACACCGAGTCAGACATGAGTGTGGTTCTCTCTGTGGCTTCAATGCTTCCTACTTTAATCCATTAGAGTGCAGAATGATTACTTGGCTCACTTTCACACCACAAAGAGACAGGAAATGAAGACAGCGAGCTCTGAGTAAGCCTCAAACATTTCTGATGCAAGAATTTGATGACTGTGCTTGTCTGACTAAGGTCCCGTTTGCACAACGTTATTAAGTGAAAACTGATAACTCTCATTGCGATTTGGGTGTCAGTTTAGACGACAATGCTGCCCGGGGCCACTAAAAACTCAACTTTTTTTAAAAAATTGCTCTAAAAGTGGAAGTTTTCAGAAATGCACCAACTCCATCTCCATGGAAACAGAGAAAATTTAACTTTTCAAAAACACTCCATGGAAATAGGGATGACAGAACTTTTTGAAAAGACTTTGGAAATGGGGGGGGGGAAATGCGACTATTTGAAAACACTCCATCTCTGTGGAAATGGGGTGAATTAAATTTTTTTAAAACACAGCCTCCATGGAAACTGGAGAAAATGCAATTTTTCAAAAACACAGTCTCCATGGAAGCAGTAGAAAAGGCATCTTTTCTAAAACCCTGCTGCTCACATGCACACCAGGGCTGTATTAAATAGTTCTTTTATTTGTGCGAGTAAATGGACAATAACAACAAGGCGGCCTCCAGAGTGTGATGATTCCTGGAATAACAATCTAACTTCATGGTCTGTCTAGGAATGTCAGTGTACTCGCCATTGCTAATGTTTGTAGTCTATTGTTCTCTGCTGCAAGTGTGTGCTTTAATTACAAAAACAACCAACAGCACCAACATGTAGCCCAACATGCTATTAAAATAGTTTCAGGGGTTTGTGCTATTTCCATGGAAACAGACATCTCTTTGAAAATGTTGCTGTGTAAACATAGAATATTTTCTGAAAGTAATACGCAAAAGCGATACTTTTCCATTTGAAACATCGTCTAAACTGGTGCTAAATGCCACGTCATTTGAATGCTTACTAACAGTGGAGAAACTTGCGGGTAATTTGCATCTTTTCTATGATAAGTTTTTCTTAATAGATTTGACAAAAATTTTAAATATATGAAAATTTAAATGGAAAAAAAACCCCACATTTTTACAATACACTGTTTCCATAAAGCATTGATATATTTACTCTCCATGAAAATAAATGGTGGATTTTTTTTCCCTTTGGCTTATGAAAAGATTCCCCATATTGTGACACCATCTGGTACAATGAATGCTGTGTGTGTGTGTGTGTGTGTGATGGCTTTCAGGCTTGCAAATTCATTTTATGATCTAACATTTATTAAAATGTATTATTTTTGTATTTAATTTAATTTAATTTGACGGCCTATTAGACGAGATCTAAATGCTCAGTCTTATTCCAGACCCTGTAGTTTTAGATGTTTACTTAACTGAAAGAGTAAAATCTTTTTTCTCTGCCTCTTCTGTCATGTAGATTATCTGGAGTGGGAAAGGGTGAATTTGTGTAATGTCATAAACATGTAACACCGTGGATTTATTCACTTTATACGTAAACTCAACAAAGCATTTGACTGAACCACATAGAGAACAATTGTTAAACGGAATGGGCTTTTCAAAAGTAGGAGTGATCTGTCACGTATCTCAGTGTGAATATATCATGCGGGGCTATTACTTGCCCCTGTCAATAAGAGTATCACAAAAGTTGGCAACGTGCCTCAAAGTGATACCGACTTTCAAATGTCAATCAGCGTTCCGTTCAGGAGATTGGATGTCAGCGACGCCGCATTCAAAATATGTCTCATGTGAAAAATGAGCTGTATTCGGACTGGGAGCAATGTCGGTTATAATATTGAACTGGAAAGTACCTTAAACATGAAGAGATACACGTCTTCTTCATGTCGGGGTAACACCTTCCCCCTTGACGACCTTCCACCCTTTGATCTGTGATTGGTGAGAGGCGGTGTTGGGTTGCTTCGACTCGGCTAAAGGTGACGCACGCTGCAAAATCGTCTCTCCTTTCTGACACCTGAGCATCGCCATGTCAGCAGTGGCTTCGCCAGGCGGGATGAGCGCCGTCACAGATCTCCATGAGGGGAGAGCCAGAGGAGGGAAGGGAGGGAAGGGCGGAACGGCCTGAAGGGAGTGGAAGTCTGCCAAGTGCTGCCGAGGTCAGAGGCAAAACAGTGGAAGCAGTGATGCAGTACTCCGAGCCTCAGAGGACAATCCCAGGCATTGTCTGCACTCTAATGATAATAATAATTAAAAAAAACCCTGCTTCATATCCTGGTCCTCGTGTTTTGGATTCTCGGAGACTGTCTGAGTGCTGTCGACACCCACTCCTAGCAGGCTCGCTTGGATGATGGCCACATAGTTTTAATCTTCCTTTTAGTTGCCACCCGTCCTCCAAAACACATGGTCTGGAACTAATAGATGATGAAGTGAGAGTAAAGGAATGGCGGATAAACATGAGGCGGCTGTGGAGAGCATAAGGTTGCTTATTAGCAGCAGGACACATGCAGACTATGAATCTATTATTGATTCTTAAAGCCTCCATTATCAGTTTCACCTGTATAAACAGTGAGCAAAAGGAAGAAGGTTTCTGGTTCAAATGGAGATTTCAGTGTGGAGTTTGCATGTTGACCTTATGCCCATTTCAGCGGAAAATCAAGCTATACCCTTTTTGTATAACTTGGAAGAAAAGGACACCAGAGAGGGACATTTTGTTAATCCCCATTTTTTTCATAACCGGGCTGTTGGTGAACATCGTGCTGAGCAGAAAAGCAAAGCTCTTTGTGTATCGGTCCGAATTTTTGGGTCGTGACCGAAAGAATGAGACACAAGCAGCCAAAATGAGTTTGGGACAGAGTGAACAGTTTAGTCATCCAGAAGAAGCTCAAAGTGGAGCCGCTTGAAGTGGTTCGTCAAGACTCTCATCGTCTCCTGTTACTGTGGCTGCAAACTTTGCGATTTTAGCCATCCGAGACAGAAGATGGGATATCCATTGTTCTACGGTCTTGTGTATGGCCATGAGGGAGGTTCACTAACAGCCATTTCAAGGTCATGGAACCACTCACAAACTGCAATACTTTTCTGACAGGAGTCATTACACTACAGCTGATCACAAACTAATGCAAATGGGAAATGATGCATCAGTCGACACTACTGCTCACTTTGCAGAGTATGAGCATATGCATTCCAACTATTGCCCCCCAAGTCAGGACCAAAGTCAGAATCTAAAACTGTGCATTCGCGCCATGGTCGTAGTAAATCATTTTGCGCATGTGCAAGAAGGAGTCATTCATCACAATGACTACAGTTTGTGCTTTTTCACAGGTGACTTTACCAGCGCTTCTCCAGTGACGTCTCTGCACTCTTTACTGCACATTTATGTGCATCACATGTGGAGATGAAATGTATTTCTTACAAACAACTGATGTGGAGCAAAACTATGAACAAAGACAATGGAAAGGAGTTTCAATGTTTACAGCATTCTGTAGTGTGCGTGAGGACATACTCTGTTTTATTACATAAAAACACCACCCACTAGTGGCCCTACAGGAAAACTACATTGTTTTTAGTGTTTCTGCCATTTCCATATAAAAGAACATCATTTTCAAAACCTTGCTGTCTAAACATGAATCTTTCCTGAAATGAAAATGCGATTTTTTTTTTTTCCATGCATATACTGTACATGCAAAAGGGGCTCGATTTGGGGTCAGCATTTTTAGTTTGGCTTGATGGCACCAGCAGCAAATTCTGATGATGAACACGATTACATCATTGTCTTTGCGTCAAAGTGGTTGGCATCCTCAATAGTGTATGGGCATCACCTCTGATTCACTGAAGACTGGCATTAGGCAGTGAAACATGCCACACAGTTTGCCAAGTGCTGATATCTCGTGGCTGGCTTAAGAATGACTTTGGTATAACTGACGAAGTTGCAGGGGAATGTTGTCGATGGAAAAAAAAAAAAAAAAAGGATGTGATATTTGTGCATGCTTCCAGATCAGGAGCTCTTCTCTGGCATGTACATCGACTTCATGGGGACAGATGCTGCCATCTTCAGGAGTCTTACCAAGAGAAATGCAGTACGGACCGATCAGCACAACTCCAAGTGGCTTAGTGGTGAGCACACACGCATTGTAGAAGTATACATGGAAGATATTTAATTCTTCTCGCCATGTATGCAAATTTTGTTTCTTCATTTCATTCAGAGCCCATCTTCGTCGATGCCCACCTGATACCAGATGGAACAGACCCCAATGATGCCAAATTGTATTTTTTCTTCCGCGAGAGGCTCACAGATAATAATGGAAATACTAAAAATATCCACACCATGCTGGCCAGAGTCTGTCCGGTAAGTGCCTTTTGTCCGAGTTTAAATGAATCAGCACCGCCCGCTCTGCAGTTTCAAGTTACCACCTGCAGCTCTCTGCCCGCAGAGCGACATCGGAGGACAGCGGAGCCTCGTGAACAAATGGACCACCTTCCTGAAAGCCAGGATGGTGTGTTCGGTCCTGGAGGAAGACGGTACCGAAACCCACTTTGATGAACTCGGTGAGTGAAAAAAAAAAAAAAGTGAGAGACGTGAGAGTGAATTTTACATTTTGTGTTTTCATCTTGTCTTCCATATTTTCAATGACTGTGGTTCGTGAAACAAGTTCAAAGAAAGTTTTGGAAAGAATATATTGCCAAGGTCCACTGTCATATCTGAGCCATTTACATTTTTTTTTTTCTCGTGATAGCTTTTTTCCACAAACAATCCGCAGAATTTCCCATGTTTGGTCTGGATTAGGACTCTAGGCCTTAGTCAGCTTTCACAACAATTGCTCTGTTGCTCTTGGTTGCCTTGTATTCATTTGTGAGCACATTAGTCCAGACTATTGCTAGCATCTGCCTCAGCACACACTATTACAGACCTGCTTTTTTTCTATTCAGGTCACCAAACTCCATCTGTCATCAAGCGCACTTATTTAATTGCTGCATCCATCATGTTTAGGCCCTTTTACCTGCTGAATGAATCGATGTGGGATTTGGGGAATTTGCTCAGGGTATTAACCCGGAGGTATGTGCGTACGTCGGCCCGTGCACACGTGTGTTTTCCTTTACAGAGAGTGTGTTTTTGCTGGAAACCGATCAGCCCAAAGGCCTGCTGGTGTTCGGAGTCTTCACGTCCACGAGGTGAGACCGGCAAAGCCAACTGTAACATTCCTGCGGTCGTGTGCGGCGACGGTAATCGCTGACTGGATCCCAGCGGGGGGGAAGGGGCTGGGCCTGTCAGGGAGCCCGTTACATAGAGACGTCATGTGTCATGTTGCTGAGCAGCTTCTTCATGTGATGAACTATCAATTACAGCGTCCTGTTGGCTCCACCACATGGCCTTGGTTTTCATCTTGGTTCCCTATAATCTCTGGTGGCGTTGCACGTTTCTGCTGAAACGACAACTTTATAATACGCAGCGAAAATATGAATTACACGATTGTTGGATTTCTCCCAAAAGCTTGTGATAGGAGTGCTCAGCGGGATACTTGAGTACAGGGAAAATTGTATTAGTCTGTAGAGGTTTTTTTAAATCAATTCTAAATTGAATTTACAAGCATCTTATCTGAGCCAAAAGAGTTCTCTAACATTTGATTGAAACACTAAGTGATGAATTCTAAAGAAAAACACAACATAAATACAGATAAGTGTGTGATGGACGGAAAGATCTTTTATCAGTTTATTGATTTAATAATTCCATATACAAGTACTGTAATTGTAAAAAAATGATACTTTCCACATAAGTATGTCTTCATGTTTCTGCTTATGTATTTCTTTTTTTTTAACTTTTTTTCATCCGGTGTATTATATTTCATTACTTTAATATAAATTATTCATCACACATTGATACATTTTTTTGCTTTTTCTTTAATTTTTTTCTATATTTTGTTTTGTTTATGTGAGTAATTAACATTTTTAATTTAGTCATTATAAGTTATTCATTTTTTATTGAATATCAACATCATATCATCCAAAAAAAAGTACTGATGTAACTAAGTATCAATATTTTTGCTCTATTGGATATGCATAAATATCATAAATGTTTAAAAACATACAAGGCAACACATTTTAACCACTGTGTGTCTTTCTCTTTATTCAGTGGATTCAATCTAAGAAAACGTGTTCCTTTGAAACAATGTTTTCATTGTGTTCTTGTTAATGAATCAGCGAGGGGATTTTCGCACACTGCGGACTTTGTGCTGCTTAAGTTTCATCATTTGGTACTTTTTGGAATTGAGGTAAAAAACGTAAGCATGGGCTGTAAGGTACTGAACAAAATGAATGTAGGTCTTTTACCAGGCACAAAGTCATAACCAGTCGTATGCAGCATGACAAATTTGAAGGTTTTAAGGAATGGTCACTTGATCCTCCTCTTCTGATCTTTAATTGGGCCACAGGCCCTTCATCCAGCCACTTCTTACCTCTGAAAGCCTTCGGTAGTGAATCCGGGCTCCAAGAACACATCCAAACCAAACATCAGGGTCCTCCAGGGCTCTGAGCTCAATATTATCTTTATATGCACTCTGTTTCTCCTCCCGTTTGCACAGTGCGCTTCTGTTAGCCTTTGTCGGCAGAGCCCCTTTTTATGTGTTAAGCAGTGTGGTATTAAATGACCGAACCAAACCACATCAGGTCACTGAGTCACCGAGGAGGAAATAGGTGAGCTGTCCTCAGTGGACCGTGGCCGCACTTTCCCCCGGAATCAATGACTCGCACATCCTCCCAAACTGTGATTTCAACAAACAACGGCAGAATGTTTCAGCAGGGTGGGTCTTTTTGTGAAAGCCGTTCACCGGAGTTGGTGTTGCATTCAAATGTTTGTATCTTATTCCCTCAGCTCCGTCTTCAAGGGCTCTGCAGTGTGCGTCTATAACATGGCCGACATCCTCACCGTCTTCAACGGGCCCTTCGCTCACAGGGAGGGGCCCAACTTCCAGTGGGTCGCGTTCCAGGGACGCATCCCATACCCGAGGCCCGGGACTGTAAGTTCATTTTAAGGTCATTCAGTCATCTTTCTATTTGTTATGTTAGTATTTAAACCCATAAAACAATTCTTATCTGGAATGTAATCCATAAACACCGGTACGTTCAGAATATATATCCAAAAGAATTTGTTAATTTAACTTGTATTTCTGCAAAAACATTTTTGAATGTTATTCCAAATATTTACTATTTTCAAGATTTATTTGCACAAAACTGAATATTTGAACATTTCTTTCACTAAAAGTCGTTATTTTAACATGTAGCTCTTTCACACAGCTCATATTTCCAGCAAGAAATCCCCCCCCAAAATCTGAATATCTAATGTGATTCTAAAGAAATTTTTAATTCAGCATAAGATGACCCCCATAAAACATTTTATTTCAGTATGTAATTCCCCCAAACGTTTACTTCAGCATGTAGTTCTCCAACAAATCATTTAATTTTACAATGCAAATCTTCCAAATGTGGTTAATCTCAGCATATACTTCGTCAAAATCAGTTATTTACCATAAGACTCTACAAAAATGTTTTTCAAATTATTAAAGCCTCCAAATTCTCTTCTTTATAAGAATCCTCTTGTCTTCTATTCAGGCAATTTTTTTTTTTTTTTTTTTTAATTTTGACATGTTTTGACTGGATTCTTTTATCTCAATGTCATCCAGTGGTGGAGGAGGATGTGTCTCTATATCAGCTTGTGTTACCAATGTGTCACTTTTTACAAATAGGCCACGCCCCTTGCTGTCCATTTGCTCTGTCGGGACGCTGCTCCTGGTGTGGGACAGCCCTGAACAGAAGAAAAGAGAATACTAATAAATAAACTCAAGGCATATTGAACCTAACTGAACCACTTTGACACAGGGATCCCCAAGAATTTGTGTATTGAAACAGAAACCAAACACAACTCTACTCTTTGGACATCCGAACCCACTTTATTATCTCGATGATGATTATCAAAACTGAAATTTACTTTGACACAAATTTTTATCTGTAGGAGATAAAGGTCCATGATAACGCATACGTTCTTATCTGTGACTGGATCATAAATGATGTCGGCAAATTATTGTCCAGGAAGCATGGCAAGTATCATGATGGCTTCCAGTAGATCACAGCAATGTTTTTATTGTGGAATAATTGCTGGATTTTGAAAGACTATTGTAAAGTTCCACAAATAAAAAAGGCCCCAGTATTGATTCTTGTGGGAATCCATGGTAATTCTAACATGCTTGAAGCTACCAAATCATATAAGATCTGGTTTATTAGTGTATTTCTCAAGATTATTCTGTGCTTAATTTTCACAGATTGTACAGTGAAAATAAAAAGTCTTCACACACAATATGTCCCACCGGTTTGTTTCTCCAGTGTCCCGGTGGTGCCTTCACGCCTGACATTCAGACTACGAAGGAGTTCCCGGACGACGTGGTGACCTTTGTCCGTAACCACCCGGTCATGTTCAACCCCATCTACCCGGTGGGCAGGAGACCTCTGGTGGTCCGCACCAACGCCGACTACAAGTACACGTCCGTGGCTGTGGATCAGGTCGCGGCCGCCGACGGAAACTACCAGGTGCTCTTCCTCGGCACAGGTATGAACGTACGCAGGTCCTGCAGCTTCTCGCAAATAGGTGTTGGCAGACAGTAAAAATAAATGCAAACTGCTGGTGGGAAAAAAAAAAAAGCCAAACTATCAGCTGAGGGTCTTTAGCAAGTCTCAGATTCCACATGATTTAAAAGAAAAAAAACGGGTTGAGGTGACAATCACAGGGAAGTCAAACTGTTTTAGTGACTTGTTGGGTTTTTTTGGGGGGAGGGTTGCGGATTCAAAAAACAAAATATATTTAAAAGAATACATAAAAATAAAATGCGTTTTGGAATGAGACAACTGTTTTTGCAACATTTTCAAGTGAGGAGTATGTTCACACCACAACGGCGCTCAGAGAGACTGAAATTGCAAGTTTTTGAAAACAGCGACCAAGATGGTACTGTTTGAAAATGCTCTGACTCAGTCTCCATGGAAATGGGGGAAATCATACATTTTTGAAAAAGTTCTTGCTCCGTCTTCGTCTAAAACGGGAAAAAAACGCAACTTTTGCACACCACAGCTGTAGTAAATAGTCGTTCTGCATATGTGCGAGTAGATGACAACAAACATGGCTTGCTTCCAGGGTGGCATGACACCCAGGACATATTACAAAAAATGCATTAAAATTAAGTGCTGTGAATACTTTCCAGATGCACTGTACAAAAGGCATTCTTTAAAAAAAAAAAAAAAAGTCTCTTCCACATAACGATTAAAGCTTCTGATGAAGCAGAACCGTCACTTGTCACACTGTTTGTCCCACATCCATCCATCAATCTTCTTTACCATCCAATTCAGGGAGGCAGCGCGCGGGAGTGAATCTTCCCTAACAATGGGCACCAGTCCATCACAGGGCAAACACCAAAAACCCAACCCCACCATCCCCTGGCTTTAGCTGGAGTTGTTGTCTTAAGAGTTACTAGGGTTTTCAGTTCCCGGGTTAAAGTCCCACAGTGGCCGGGTCTCCGCTCCACAGGGCGATGTGGAAATGGTTAGCATACCTGGATTATTTTAAGATTATATCATAACACACACTGAAGAAATATGCAATGGCTTTCACTTTTATTGACCCATTCAAACTCACACACACACACAC
>OMNM01009259.1:13262-31533 GCA_900302745.1 Parablennius parvicornis | reverse complement strand
TGTGTGTGTGTGTGTGTGTGCACGTGTGTGTATGTGTGTGTGTCTGTGTGTGTTTGTGTGTGTATGTGTATATGTGTGTGTGTATATGTGTGTGCGTGTGTGTGTGTGTGTGTGCCTTTGTGTGTGTGTGTGTGTGTGTGTGTGTGTGTGTGTGTGTGTGTGTGTGTGTGTATGTGTGTGTGTGTGTGTGTGTGTGTGTGTGTGTGTGTGTCTCATGATTAAGCCATTGAGTCACTCCCTGTCTTTGTTGCAGATGGAATCAGTCTGGAGGGGATGGTGGTACACAGAGCTGAATGCAAACCGCTCGTCACCGATAATTACATGAAGCTGAAGAGGTAACCGACTCTGGAGTTTGAAATCTTTCCCATTTTTACAACTTCATCCTTCAATTGAATTTTCATAATTATTCTTTTAACCTATCGGTCTTTATGAACTGGTTTAGTCCAAAACAACGGACCATCTTTAGTTTGATTTGTTGAACTGCATATTTTATTGAATGCAAATCAGTGACCTCCTGCCATCCCCTCCTCCTTCAGTGGAATTATGAACACAAGTAAAGCTTTGCCGTCCCCATGGCAACCAGCATGTTTCCATGAGAAAATAAGGCTTCGGCCATTCAAGTGACCCAGAGACGGAAGTAGAGGAACAGAAATTAAGATCTTTTCACACGGTGCAGATTGGAGAACAACATGCCTAAAGATCAAAGCAGAGTAATACTCTTAAACTGATATGGACTGGTTCACCGACATCTCTAAATTGATCTAATTCTAATGTAATGTAAGTCTAATGTAAGTTATTAGTTACTAACCTTTGATATAATGAGTTGAGGCATATATACAAGCCTATAGTTTTAGTAGCCGGGACTTTGTCATCATATTTGTAAGTAATAGAGGCCTGATTTTTGACGTGTCTCTTTCTTTCACTAATACAACAGTACAATGAAGAGCAAAATGCATTAAGTTGACTTGTGACTCGTGAGTGGAGATATTCTTGATTTTTGTGTGGTTAATGGAAATTGCGAATATTATGTAACATTTGTGCAGTTTTCTGAACATCATAAAAGACCACGTACATTTCTTCTTGGGAAGCTTTGTTATATATTTACAAACTTTAGGAGGCCAAATACCATATTATACATGTATGATCCATCCGAAATGATTTTTGCATTTGTTCCCTTTTAAATATTGAGATCCTACACAAGATGTTGTCGAGTACAAATTGTGAAGAAATCTTGATTGAAATTGCATATCATGTTGGTTGATTGTGATTATTGTTGTTTTTATGAATTTTGATAAATGTGTGGATAAACACATTTTCGGAACCGAATTTATCATAAAGCTGATGTTTGGATTACAGGTTCAAATGATAGAATAAGCTACAGTGAATGAACGCCTGTCTCGTTTGTCAAAATAAGTTTCTGAGTAACACACGCTGGTAAATATCTTTTATCATCTATGTTACTCAACAACCAACACATCTTCCAATCTGAAAATATAGGAAGTGTAGCTTTCTGCCAACAAGATGCCACTTGCTGTGAGTGTGAGATTTTGGGGAGGAATTGCATGTTTCACAATCACTGCAGGTGAGACAGCAGCTTTACTTCATTCAGAACTTTAAATATATTTATTTGAAGACTTTACTTTGTCTGCTGGTGAAGCAGCTTTAATCACTTATGAGGAGTTGATCATTTCCCTACTGTGCTAAAAGTAATTAATCAGAGTTGAGGACAGATGAAGGGGTGTGTATACTGTCTCCACCCTCTAGCTATGAATTTGATGTGTGTAAATATAAATAATCTAATAATAGCACTGCATATGAGAAATGTATGAATTAAAATGTGATCGCAGAGATTGTATATTAAGGGCTTATTGTATCGGCTTTGGCCAAACGGGCAACAAAAACATCTTATCTAATTCAAGTGAACCGCTCTGCTATCGACAGCTGATATTTTAGCGACAGCGACTTAGTTTTCACAGGGTTTTTGGCGGGAGAACCACAGAAATGTACGTTTCATGTGGGGGAAAAAAAGAGGTAGGAGTTTGTTTTTGGAGATCTGTGCTGTTGATGTTGCTTCTTTCACCTCTACACAACATAAAGTCTGCTCAAGTGCTGTGAATTAATTACAACAAGGGCAGAGAAGTTGGCAACAGGGGGCATCACTGCAAACTGTTAATTTTGCGCAATAAACACTTGAGTCCACTCTACCCTGTTTTTTTATTTTTTTTTTGTGAAGAGAAAAAAAAACACCCTGTTTTTGTCTCCTCTTCATTGTAATATGTTATTCCAACCAGAGTTGGTGCATGGTATTGCTATAGCAACAGCATCACCGTGGCAGATGCACCGCTACAATACAACCCAAGGAAAAAACCGTTTACATTAGTGTGCAAGCCCGTCTCTCTGTGTCAGCCCTCAAATCGCTCGGCTGCATTTCACACCCCAAAGAATGAACTTTACAGGTTTGAGGTGCAAAAGCATGGCCGCCAGCTGAACCACGAGCACTTTCCATTATTCCACCTCGAGCGGTGTGCGGCTCAGCAGGCAGCCGTCCTCCTCAGATGTGACGGAATCGTCGTATCTCTTTTGTATTTACTGTGAGGACATTTGTTGATTACAACTCCTGTTGTTTGGGTTCCAGTTTCATAATCTTCCCATTTGGACGGCTGCAGCTGACAAATGTCTCCCTGAATTGTCGCGGAGTGCAGGAGGATAGGAAGGCTTTGTGTTGTCATGGTGGCGTGTTTGTGTGGACACAGTTCAGGAGCAGTTGTGGTGGAAAATTCTCAAGCGATTATCTGCAGGACTTGTCACATCACAGCACGTGTTTCTGAGGAATTCAAACCCCGATGTATGATCTGTCTCACCGAGAACCTTTTTATACACTCATCAGTGCGATCAATTCAAGTCAAGCATCAACAGCTCTGTTGCTGGTTTTGCGACGGAGAAAATGCCCCGAAGCAGCTGCTGCTCCTCGTTGTGTCCCGACATTTCAGTTTTGTGTTCTCTTATTCAGTTATCAGTCCAAATACAACATGTCCAATCAGCTGAGCTGAGATGATTGAATGTGAAGAAACAATAAATAGGAAGAGTATCGGCGGCAGCTGCCAGGGCTTGTTTTGTTAGTTCAGCTTGAAGTTGCTGACAGTCGCCCCTCGTGCCAACAGGCACATCTGTCAACTTAGATCACAAACACAATTCTTTTTTGTCTGTGTGTGTGTGTGTGAATGTGTGTTTTTGTTTGTGTGTGCGCACCAGGGTACAGGTTCGAGAGTCCATCAAACCTCAGCGTATGTCGCAGCAGCTGGAGAAAGCCATCACCACCATCTTCAAGCCTGTGGCCAACCACAGCTTCAATGTGAGAAGTGTGTGTGTGTGTGTGTGTAAAGTAGTGTGTACGAAGCAGCTCGGAAATAACAAGTCATAGCACGACAAAACCTGCACATCAGTTACAGTAAAATGTGTTATTATTACAAGAAACGGAGATATTGTCCAGCCCGTCACAACCTATGACTACTTTATGTTCAACAGAGGATCATACATCCTATTTTCACTTATTTTTTGTGAGCGCAGACGACGCTAACACAATATTCAAGCCTGTTTTGCTAAATCCAGCTGAATGACGCTCTGGTTTGTTTTCCCCTCCGGTATGAATCATTCTGGCCACGGTAACAACACTGCGACCCTTTAAATGAACCGGCCTCGGTCCGTTCACTCACAGCAGCACTTAGCAATGCACTTTGGTTCTCTTTCATTTATTTCTGTGTGAAAAGGAACAAAATCGAGGGCAAAACAAAACCAACTCTACTTTACTGGGGCACTATGATTCCAAGCAATAACGAGAATTTGGTGGATTCATTAGAAGCTTTCACTGCACCTGAAAACACTCTGCTGGGTGTTTGTGTCAATTAGCGTGTTTACTGTTTTTAATTCATATTAATTTAATACATGATTAGATATTACTGTAAGAAATGACAGATTTCAATATTTTTTTTTTCCTTCAAGATCTCACACTGCCGAAATATCCAAACGTACGATACTTACACTAATAGGTGCAAAATGTTGTTAGTTTGCAGCACTTCATTTCACTGTTTGATGGAGGACACTGCGTCTATTGGGAAACTCGGTGAGATGCGCTGCACATTCCTGCAACATAGAAGTCGGCCATTGTAATTGCAAAGTGACTTTTGAAGGTAATGCGAACAGATGCTTCGGTAACTCTGACATTATGGTCGACACATGTAAATGTAAATGTAAATGATGGCGAGCAAACGTCTTCCTCAAACATATGCTGTCTCCCGTCAGGGGATCTATTCTGGTCTGAAGGGACAATCTTGCAATGTAAAGGTTGAAATGCATAAAGTAGTTTTCACATACTGTGAAGGTGAATTTCTAAAAAAAAAAAAAAAGATTGTTTGAAGAAGGCCATAGAAATTGTGTTTTTATAAACGACTTAACGTCTTTTTGCACATTTGGACAAACAGAACACAAATTAAATCGGTATTCTTTCACTGTGTTTTGCACCAGGAAATGTAATTTAAGGAAATATATATCATATTCTTTATAAATTTGATTTTTTTTTTTTTTTTTTAAAGAGACATTATGGTCACTTATGAGCTGTTTTATGTGGCAGGAACATCTTTTCCCATTCGACTCAGTGATGTTAACTGTGTACTTCCAGTGAGAAGGATCCAGGGTGACGGAGACTTTGTTTCGCAGGTAGAGTACGCCAAGAAGAAAAAGACTGACGGCAAGATGGTGAGAGCTGAGCGACAGGTCGTGTTGGACATGCTCTTCGCAGCCTTTGAAAGGCACCAGTATTACAACATTAAGAATCTGGTGGAGATCACCAAACAACCTGTGGTGAGCACACACTCACACACACACACATACACACACCATTGATGTACATACACACAAACATTATAAATGAAAGGCTGAAGCATGAAAGAACACTATGCACCTGCCCACTTTCCACCTTGCTTTGTTAAATTTGAACAAATCGCCCACGACATAACATTTATGCCTGGTTCAAACTATCTGTTGTGGCTGAAATTTAGGCCAACATGTGCGCACACGCGCACACACACACGCACGCACACATGGCATGAATCAATACAGGGCTGTGGATTTGTTCCAGCTCACAGTGAACAGCACTGTGTAGGTGCTGATGAGACCTTGAGGTCCTCCTCTCCCTCTGATTGCATCTGATTGCACAACCATCGGCTGAGTAGGAGTCAAACGCCCCGATACACTCCACGCCATCATTTCTCTCCTAAAGCACTTGGCTAACACTCAAATTAGCTGAACTAATGTAACCGAAATGCCCATTATGAAAAGTCTTGCAGCGCATTACTTTTTATTCATGAAACGAAGCTCCTGCATGTTGTTGGTTAGCTCAACAGTGCCACCTGGTGGCAGTTGTAAAGTATGGTGAGAATAGAATTGGTGCGTTTCTGTATCAATATTAGATGAAACATGTCGGTCATCCATCCATTTTCTGAAGCGTGATATCCAACTGATGGTCACAGGGCACTAAATCATTGTGATTTGTTAAAACTTGAATTTCAATTTTCATTTTATAATGAAAATCAAATAATGCATAATTTTGTTGTTTTTTTAATGTCCTTTTCTAAACCTTTAAATCCAATGACCAAAACATACACTGACCTACAAAATGGATTATTTATTGTAATAATTATGAGAATTTCAAACCTGGTTTGAGTGATGCACATGAATCTACTCTTCTAATGAGGTAGTTTTGTGTTGTACCACATTGTCACAGCTGCAGGGAGCAAACTTTTAAAACCAGTTCAGTGCTGACTGAAGAAAAAATTAATTTGGTGGTTAAAAAAACAAAAAAAAACATCTCATGCTCCTCAGAAAAAAGTCAAAAATCAAAGTTGAGATTTTTTTTTTTTCCACAGAGAAAAAAAAATCAATATCGAGATTTTTTAGGGCTCTGCAGGGTCTGATACTGATGAGAACTGCAAGGTGTTTCTGGGCTAAAGTCTGTTCTGAAGCGTCGTTTCACCACTTCATTAAACCGCCTGCAATGCATTTTGTAGAAGCAGTACCAGCGCTGGATGGATGTTTCCACTTTGTATAGAAAAAAACTTTTTTTTCACAGAGAAAAAAAAATCTCAACATCGATTTTCGACTTTTTTCCAAAGAGCATGAGATGGGGGTTTTTTTTCCAACCCTCGAATTAATTTTTTTTTCTTCAGTGGCCCTAATCCTCTTCTGTACTTCTGTCTGATGCAGAGCTACCTGAAAGAGATCATCAGGGAAATCGGAACGTACGTCAGCAAGGGACCCCACAAGAACACGTGGGAGCTGAAGCCGGAGTACCAACACTACCAGTCCGGTGAGAAGGAAAAGGTGGAGGAGGAGCTGTCCGACTGACTCCGTCAAAATCCAGATGGAGAATCGAGTTTTTTCCACTTTATTACGAAGCCAATCTGTTTATTTAAGTTGACATAATTGTCCATGTAACTTTTTTTTTCCCCTTAAATAAACCTGAGTATTATTTCGCATCACTGATTTGAGGTTTTCTTCATGTTTTAAGTTTGCAGATTTAAAATCTGGACTTTTGGGTTTTCATGTTTTCACTAAGCACACATAGATTTTTTTCCACCAGTTCAAAAACATATGTGATATGAGTGTGTGACTAGTTTCCCTCACCTGTCCAGTTTGCGCACAGTGAGCAGAGGGAAGTGTGTTGCTTTAGAAACAAACTTCCAGCTGGATTTAATGAATGAGCGAGTGGAAAAACCTGCCGTGGCTGATGAGTGTACGACCACACCCTACCCCACATTGTGTTGTGTAAACAACTCAAAGTATGTTTCCTGTTGGAATTGAGATTAAAAGCTTTAAATATGAATTCAAAATATGCACATTTGGCATAGATTCTTTTTTTAGCTAACTTAAAGACTTTGCAATCATTTCGAGTTTAAAAAAAACATAAGGACTAATTGTGCCAAAATAACAAATACAACATTAACATTTAAATGTGTCCAATTAGAATTAAATACAGGTGTCATTGAGTAATTCAATATGAATTAATTTTACGTAAAAAACATTACATTATTTCACAGCCCGGTGTTGTATGGACGACTGATTGTGCCAAAAATCAAATAAATACACCATTAAATAATTCAATGCATTAATTAAAGTTGGAAATAAATGTCATTAATAAATAAAAAATGTATTTAAACATGCAATTATTTCACTGCCAAAATTAAATTGTCAATTAAAATTTAAATTAAATGTCAATTCATTAAAATATGAATTAATTTTGTTTAAAAAAAAAAACACTGAAATCCTCCAAAGAGAGCTATTTTGTGGGTAATCTTTTTCCATCCGAGTGTGACCACACACTCACTCAAACCCAGGTGCCAATTAGGGTAGGACACCTGGGGAGAACATGCAAACTCCACAGCGGAGGACCCAGTTGGCATTTGAACCAAAGATTACCCTAACATGAGTTAATTATCAGTTTTCTAAGCATGTTCCTTGAATTGTCAAGATTTTGAAGCACTGTGTAATCTTTTGATATCTGGAAAAAGCGCTGATCAAAATCAGAAAAGATACTTCCCCCGGTTATCAGCGTTAATCTTCCATGTCGTGCCCATTTATTATCTGACAGAAGAAAACTAATCGAGAGCCTGAAACCTGTGTGAAAATGGATCTAAAGTGAATGCAGCACTTCATGACTTGTCACATTTTGTAAATGACTCCAGTGGAGGTGGTCGGCACAGGGTTAGGGTTAGACATAGGCTTTTATTTTCAAAATAAACCAGAAGACTTTGTTGATGGAATCTTGTTTAATAAACTCAGTCATGAAGAGATTTCGGGATGCCAACCAGTACAGAGCGTTGCTAAAACGGTGCGTGGAGAGGTGGGAGGAAACTTGCACTCAAGAGTTTCTCTCACTGTCCTGCCGTTTAGTTTCGATGACAAACACCGGGCCGATCTTGAGCGAGCGGGGTGGTGGGGGGTTGGGAAGGAGTGGGGCAAAACTAGAAAAATAATTGCAAAAAAGAAAAAAGTTAAAAACTGTACTGAGTGGCCAATCATGACTGACTCCCCCAGTGTTGGAAGCGTGCACCAATATGTTGGAAGTTTGATGAGAGAGTATCCGTTTGGGCATTGATGAAGTCGAACTCCTTAAAGTCTACTTGTTGGGTCTTTAGAGAAGCGGCGGTCAGATGAAAAGCAGATGTTGTTCCAGGAAGTTACTGCGGAGAAGACAAAAGGAGGTCAACGCCACATCCGCTGAACAATTAACAAGTTCTGGAGTTCTCCTAAAGAAACAGGTTTAATTTGTAACTCGGAGCATTTTGGGTTTTATTTGGTGGGAAATTGAAATAAACCGTTGACACAGAGAAAAAAAAAATGCAGTTATTTTAAAACCTCCGAACCAAACAGTGAAGCATAATGCGACACACTGGAACGCACCCAGACTGCTCTTTGGGTTAAACTTTAAATTTGAATGAAAATGTATTTGAACTCTTGAGTAGATATTACTAGGGCTGAATTCAGTCTCTCAGAAAGTCAGCGACACTTCTGAAGTGAAGAAAGATGAAAACTGGCCACAGCCACATTGTTGTTGGATTAGATGGGCACAACTACAGTTCCAACATTACTGCAAGTAGACGCCTCCATTTGATTACTCCCATTCAAGATATGAATGGTGTTTATGTTGAATGGCTGGAGTTGTTTTACATATTATTGGTACTTCTAGAAGACCTACGAAGCATTTTAAAATAATTCATTATACACACATGGGAAAATAAAAAAGCTCATGTCTGGGAGGAGAACCGAAATTCTTAGTTACAAGAATAAACGGCTTGATCCATCAGTAGGTACTATTCGCAGTACTTACACATTTCTCAATCTCCAGACCGTCTTTGAAGAATATCATGTATGGTGTGACACCGTCCTCTTTGTAGTCCAGCAGACCCACGATGCCGTCTGGATTCATGGACTCCCCGATGAAAAACTGCAGTGAAACAAGAAGGTCAAGCGCTTTCATCTGATTCTGCTCAGGAGAGCGGCTCTTATTGCAAAGTGGCAAAAATCTGACTTTCAATTGCGGGAAACCTTCAAATGTGTCCCAGATATAAAATGTTCAGATGCCACGACGGTTTCAAAGCTCAACCAAGACGATGACGACGTCAAGAAAGTCAGGACCAGGAGGACGGAGAACGGTACACACACTGAAGTCTGCTCTCTCAGCCATAAAACCTCGGTTCGCTTCTCCATCGGCTCATTCATGGATCTAAGATGATTAAAATAAAACTCACCTGATAATTCTTGAAGTTTTTCAGTAGGCGCTTGACTCCTTCAGGAACAGAACTCAGGAAGCGGTCTACCCGGTCTGGGTTCACCTCCTTGAGCTTCTCCTTGACACTGAACATGGAAGCAGAGTGAGACGCTTTAGTGCATCTGGCCTGATAACTATAAAACAGGCCGCAGAACTGCGCCAACGTTCGCGAGAAAGCTGTTCACGCCATGATTAGAAAAGCTTTGTCGTCGTTCGCGAGGCTTCGGTATGGATACTCACGCCTTCATGTATCCCTTAAGATAGTTCTGGTAGTCTTTCTTTTGAAAGGACGTCTCCACCAGCTTGTGGTTGAGGATGATGTCCACACCGGAGACGGCGACGTCTTCGTTGACATCGCCGGCTTCCTCAGCAGAGGCGTTGGCTCCGAGTAGACTGTCATCGATCTTGTCTGTCCTGCAGATGCACTAGCACAGTAGAGCAGAAGCACACGTTGGAAGGAAAACAACACGACTGGCGTGGGACACAGCCACGCTTCGCTACATCAATGCATTTGGTGTACAAGCAAAATGTGGCGTTGTTATTTGACATAAAATAATGGACAAAGTGCAGGTAACCCTAAGTTTTACCAAGAAAAAAAGGTATCAGCGTCCTGACGATCAATCGCTCACATGCAACAAGTGAATGTTCAGCACTGGTGTTATTTGATTGCCACTATGTTTAACTACTGGGCACTGAGACAATATTCATGCCGTCATGGAAATAAGTTATCAGAGTTAATTTTTGCCATTTGTATATTGTGCAGATTGATATCATGATAATAAATTGGGAATATAGACTTCTGACAAAATGGACAGTCACTTTCCCAATACAGGTTTAACTCCTCTCAATGACATGAATCATCCTGATGACGTCGCATTCAGTCGAGCTAAAAGCTAGCGACATGATTCACTCTCCAGCTTCAAATACTTCAGATGCAGTTCTTTGGCTCCACGCGAAAGACTTACACATGGCAAGAACGTTTCCAGCGCATTTAAACCCAGAGTCTATTTCAGTGTGCATGTGACATAAGACAACCTCAGTAGCATCACATGTGGCTTTAACTCACTTTGCCTTCAACCTCATAGAAGACTCCGTCCTCACTTTCTGTGATCTTGTAGATATCGCTGAACATCTCATCGCCTGTGAAAATAAAGACAACCAGTAAATACACAAGTTGATCCATATGATGACTTTAGCCCTGTTGTTGCCATGACTAGGGTTCAGAAATCTTTAACTCACAAAGAACAAATTCGAGACTTGTTTAGTATTCATCATTCCTACTGGAAACTCCAGTAAAGCTGCTTAAAGTTGAACTCCATCCAGATAGATTGTGACTGGAAGGCCTGAGGATGTGGTTGGAATGTTTGGACCACTTGCTACTTTAACTTTAAGAGAACATGACCCCAGTTTATAAATGGGTTTTGTGAACCATCATGGTCGACCAGCTTTTAGTTTATCAACAGGTACAAATATAGTTCCACGTCTGTTTGATGGAAAAGCAACAAAAAAAGCTCGAGGACACTGAAGTCTCCACAATGTGAGAACATCCAGAGAACTCCGCTAAAAGAAAACAGCAGCTACATTCATCAATCGGCCATGTTATCGCTTTAAAAACCATCGAACACGTTACCCCGTAAACTACCGTCCCGTACCCACGAACACCCCGCGAAGTCTCACCACGTTAACTCTACCGCTACACTCACAGGCCTTTAGAAAAGTCGCATGATTGCGGCTAAACGTAAAAAAACTGAAGCAGACGCCGCGTTGCCGGCTGGCCCGCAGGGTGGCTAACATTAGCTGCTACGTTATAGTGTGGGGATTAGCATGCAGCTAACTTCAGGCCGTGATGACACGAGTTAACCGGCTAAACTATCCGAATACCCGCACGGGAGCAGCAGTTCACCGGGGAGGCCGCGGAACCCCGGCGAAACACGGACAGAGTAAAATGGGACACATTACCGGTGAGGATACACTTGTAGATGATCATTTTTGCTGTTTCGGTGAAGATACTTCCAGAGACTGCGAGCAGGCCAAACCGCTTCCGACAGCACGGGAGAGGGAAAAGAGCGAACAGGCCTAGAGGCTCCTACTTTACGTCGTGCTGACGTCAGCGCGGTTGCGACCCGGCGCGCCCTGTACGCTCTGCTGCCACTTTCCCTCAGTGGTCAAAGGATTGAACCGCACCTTAAAAAAACTAAGATCAACTGAAAGTTAAGAGAATGGTAAATTTACTGTCGCCAAAGATATTCTCAATATAAGACGTTTTCTTTGTGTGGAATCTTGAAAAAAAACAGAGTTGTGGATTATTTAAAACGGGCGTCACATGTATTCTGATGACTGAGGAATGCGTAATCAGTCATTATATGTTGACGCACTTAATGACTAACTGCATACACGCGCATGACGGTAGTAATGACGTGGTGTAGTAAAGCGTGAATCGTGATTTCTGATCTGTGAAGCCATCAACTGAACACTATAAGACTTGATGTCCACAAACTCACCTGTTCATTCCCAATAGTAATACCTGCGGGGGAAATCTAACCATGCTCCAAATAGAGGTCACAGCTTCACCCTGTGTTGTTTCATTGGAATAGATTTCTGGATGATATACCAAGGAAAAAGGTGTGTCTCCTCTCTGATAGGTACTTGATTACAAATAAAGTTAAAGGAAACACCTTTTAAAGTTATCCATAAACTCGATCCTGCTAAAACCTATATAAAAGATGGAATTAAGAAAGAAATTGATTGCAATTACAGTATAGCAAAAAGAAAGCACTTGTACTGTTCACGGAAAATTGTTGTTCACCGAATGCAGTTTGTACTGTTATCCTATTGACAATCTCTTATTATTAATAAATGTTTGGAGGAAAAAAAAATCTGATCTGTGATTTCACATCAAAAATGTTATATGCACAGCTGTGATTCAAATTATAAACCGGTTTTGCTACCTTTCATATTTTATTCATTCTGTTTACTATCTGGATTAGAGATGGGCAGCAGCTGGAAAACAGTTTAAAAATCAGTAGATTACAAGTTTAAAAAATTTTCATTAAAGGTTTTTGGTTATTGCTGATATGGACAAAAGCATTTAATTTTCATAACATTTCTAAGGGCAATGGCAGCTGTTTAATGGTATTAGGTAATGCATCATGGGAATGGCTCATGGTCTCCTATGGGTTGAGTGTAATCTTTTAACAGTGTTTTTATTTAACGTTCATTGTGTGAATCTGGCTGAATAATTATATTTAAGTCAATACTTACTGTTGGTGCTCACTGTTCTTTATTTCAACATTTACATCCTGTGGATGTGTCTCACAAAAATGACCTGATCAAATTAGATAAAAACAGTTTTTCTTCATTTTTAAATTACAATTACTTTATCTTGTAAATGTAACATGTCAGTCTTTTTTATTATAACACTTTGAGAACTAAGATGATTAGAAGATTATAAGCATACAGATTCAAGTCATTTGAATCACGTACACGCAAGTAGTCCTTTTTCTAGCAAAATATTCTTTTATATCTTACAGCTAGAAGTGCTCCGTCATGGCTTGTATAGGATCAATGTACTAACCAGACCTTTAAAAAAATAGAATGGGGCCAAATTGAATAAAACTCTTATCATTGTTCAAAGGAAAAAGTCACACAGTAACTTAACAGGTGTTTTCCAGAGCTAATACAGAAGACCTGCCAGTGAGAAGAGAAAAATGCTGGATAACTTTCCAGGAGTGTTCCACGCAAACTTTCAAGAGAATATTGATATACAGCAACTAAAGTAACACACAAACTCCTTGAGTGCGATCAAGATTTTGTCACAAGCTGATTGAAGGCTTCCCGAGGCTAAAATGGTCAATTTCAAACAGAAACTGGACAAGAGGCGATGCAGTCGAGGGACAAACAGGAGCGGGGAACAGACGTACAAAACTTCTGTGATGAAGCACAGAATGAAAAAGTATATCACCAATGTCCCAAATCCTGCACTTTGTCTTATGGACCACCCAGTCTCCAGCTTAGGACTGGATATTGAAAACGTCCCAGGGAAAATGTGTAAACTCTAAGCTAAAGGATCCCAAAACCAGGGATCTTTTCACTATGAAGCAAGTGTCACCACGACACCTGTGCACTCTTATAAAGTGTATGAACAATAAAAACAGCACTTAATTGACCAATACACAAAATGGAAAAAAAGTTTCATTCTAATTTGCTACATAATGAAAAAAAACCATCAAATATGCACTAATTACTTGTAAAGCAACTTTATTAATCAGATTATTCCAGCACAATTTTCCAGAGATAATCTCAGACTATACACGGGATGGGTCACTCTTGTAAAATTCAAATCAATATAATCATCTGGCTGCCCCACACTTTCAGGGAAACATAGTGCCACGTGGGAAAGTTTAAAGTCCAAATATCTGCTCTGTGAAGACAATGTGCATCATGAAGCCACCAGGGGGCGCCCTGCAGGGAATCATACACAGAGGGAGCATTTCTGGAAAGGCAGAGGATGGAACAGTAACAAACCAGCAGGTGCAACCAAGTAACCTCGCCCTTAAATATGGTTGAGATCATTAAAAAAAAAAAAAAAGACAAAGGGGGGTGGGGGGCTCATGAGGAGGACCAGCACAAGCAAGTCAAGCACATGCAAGAAAAATGGAACAGAAAGACATTTTAAAAATAGTCAATGTACAGTTATACACACAAAGTAACTGAGAATTTCTGGACAGATGATAAGATGAAAGTACAAAAGTGCACAACATTTGCTCCACGACACCGTGCTCCTCGTTTTGTGACAACATGAAAGAAGTGGAGTCGCACATCTCTGTGGGCGGAGGTCCAGACCACGATGTGCCAAGTGACGCTTCAGCGGGAGGAAATTCACGTCTTTTCCAAGCCCGAGCTGAACTCTAAACCAAGCTGTGAATTACAAAGTCAACGTTTGGAGAGTTATAGCTGCCCGCAGTCCGTGACGACCAGTTTCTTTATGGGAACGCCCCCCTTGGTGCCCAGCTCCCCCATCTGCTGCACCACGTCCATGCCGTCCCGGACCCAGCCGAAAGCCACGTGCTTGAAGTCCAGATGTTCCGCTTTCTTCAGGGTGATGAAGAACTGGGAGTTGTTGGTGTCGCGGCCCCGGTTAGCCATCGACAGGATGCCCGGGCCCGTGTGTCGCACGTCAAAGTTTTCATCCTCGAACTTGCTGCCGTAGATGGACTTGCCCCCTGTGCCATCGCTGTTGGTGATGTCTCCACCCTGAGGCGCCAGAAGAAAACACATTAGGAGCTTCATAGGGAGACCTGCTATTGAAAACATCCATTATTCACCACCTGTGTCTCTCTACTTTTGACGGATACTGAACATTGAAGACTTGGAACACCAAAGGGCAGTTTGGGGAAATCTCTGACCCAGCGCACCATCAACCTCAATGTGGTACATTGCTGCACAATATATCACACCCACTACAGGGTGCCACGATAAAGAAATAATATTCATTCCACCTCTCAGTGGTCATACCATTACAGCTGATTAGTTTATATTAAACTAGAATTTCTGTAGCTGAACATCTGGATACAAAATCCAAAGACATTTGGTGACATCACTTTGGTTATTTATGCGTAAACTTGCACAAGTTGGCGACGACCTGAAGGTAATTTGCTGACCTGACACATGAAGTCTGGGATGACTCTGTGGAAGACAGAATCCCGCAGCCCAAAGCCTTTCTCTCCGGTACACAGAGCTCTGAAGTTCTCTGCCGTCTTGGGGACAAGATGAGAGAACAGCTCGATGGTGACGGTGCCCAGCTGCTGGTCGTCGGCAGCCACTTTGAGAAACACTCGAGGGTTTGTGTCTCTGGAGTGCTCCTGGACTCTGGACATCTGCGGTGCCAAGATGAGCGAGGGGTCGCCGCCACTCTGGCTCATCCGGCTCTGACTCTCGCAGAAGGTCTTTTTGAAGGACTCTGCGATCTCCGGGGTTTTGAACTTGGCTGCCAGCTGCTCCACCACACCGTCACCATCTGGTGAAGAGGGGACGCAGAAAAAAGTGACCATCAGAGAAGCAGTGCGGCTGATAAAACAAGTTCAAATACACAGAGAACAGAACAAAACCAGTGCAATTGAAAAAACCTTGCACGAGCTCGCCGGTGTACCTGAGTAGTCCGTGGCGGTCCACAGCAGCGCGTTGGCCGAGGCGTTCATGGGCTTCAGCTCCATTGCCGGCGAGATGGTGTGATTAGCACACACCCTCAGCACCTGCTCTCTCCTCATCAGGATTCGGTAGAAATGCTTGCTTGGATGGAAGAGGATTTTGAGGTCGCCGATGCCGCGCTCCTTCCACTGGCTGAGGTCACGGTCCCATCGATAGAGCTTGGCGCGCTCTTTAAACAAGATCTCCTCGTCCTCCTCTCCGGACTTGGTCTCAACCTGAGAGGGCAAATCAAAGCGTCAGGATGAGGAGAGGCCTCCCCCATGGTAAACCCCCCCCCCGATGTTTATGTCTGAAAATAAGTACAGCTGTTCACAGTACCTCCGGTAGCGACACGATTGGCTCAAAGTGAATGTCCACATTATTCGTAGCCTCATCTTCATCACTTCCATCCCCATCGTGTTTTGGTGCAGAGGACACTGCACACCCAAACACTGACGCTCCAGCATTCGCCCAGGAGAAATTGGAGTCTTCGTTTAGGAGTTAAAAAACAAGAAAGCATACAATTGAAATTAAAACATTTTCATGTAACAATGTCAGGAGGAAAAAACATGCTGACACTGACCTTTTTCCCCAAATGCATATCCTTCGGTGGTTTTTGCCAGGTCAGCAAAAGAAAAGCCTCCCAGCGAGTTGAATCCAAAAGAGGAGTCTGCACAGAGAGATAAAAGACCTTAATGAGTGAAATGAATGCAGAGTTTGAAATACCTGTGTATAGATGGACAGTCTGTGGTCGTAGCTCTGGAAATATATTTTTCACTAAATATCCTATTTTTAAATTTAGTTCTGCACCTTGACCAGTGGTTGTAGTAGTGGAGGTGATGGCTTCAGTCCTGATGACAGACTCTGGTTCTGGGCTCTTCTTAGTCGACAGGTCAATGGGGGAGCTGCTGCTGCGAGTTTCACTGGGAGTTTCACTCCGAGTCTCTGCTGGCTGCTCTGAGCTCTGCACATCCAGATGTGCTGTGCTGCTTGAAGCCTCTGCCGTGATGGCTGACGGGCCGGGTGGTGTTTCAACAGCAGCGCTGGACGGGGGCTCGGATCTACTGAACTGTGTGACCTGGTCAAAATGAAACTCGTTATTCCTTCATTATACAGAATACATTAGATGTGAACAAAGAGAAGTGCCTTGCAACATACCAGCTCTTCCTGTGCTTTGAGGACTTCTGTCTCAAAGTCTTCTGGTTTGTCGTGGTCTGTGTCGCTGTCTGTGGTGCTCAGGCCGCAGAAGAAGGTAGGTGGAAGCTGGAGGCTCTTGGCCTTCTCCTCCTCCTCTGGTGTTGGCTTCTTCTCCCACACCACTTGGCAGTCGGACTCTGAACGAAGGACACACAAGTTCAGAAGGCAAGGATTACTGCCAAGTACACAATCTGATGATTAAAAATGTAAAATGGATCATTACTTAAGAGACACGAACTGGAAAAGAAAATACAAACTCAACTTCTCTCTTTTGCTCACATATCAGTTATACTGCTGCCATCTTGTGGCATGAACAAGATGACCAAGTGGTGACTCTGCACTATCGAGTTCTCCTAACACCAAAGTGTCACGTTTGTATAAGTTCATATAACCAATAAAACAACATGCACTCAGTAAATGATATTCTATGGAATACATACCATCAGCACAAGCTGCAGCCCTTCTCTCTGACGGGTCGGGGTACAGCTTCCCATTCAAGGCTTTCACTGCTGACTCATAGTCTTCATCTGAAAGTTAAAGGTCACCACACATTTCTCTTAAATGATGTCTCCATTTGCTAAGAAAGAAGGAAAATCTGACTATTCTAAATAAGGACCTTAGACAGAGAAGGGAACACGGGGAAAAAAAGCAACCATTTTGGTTGTCGACTACAATCTTTATACATTTTCCCCATATGATACCTCATCTATTCAGAAATGTCCTACAGTGTTACTAAAAAACCATTGTTAGTTTTCTAAAGACTGATTTTACAGTGATGGGTACTGGATTCCCATTTGCACTTTTTTTTAAATGCAATTGTTACCAAACAGCTTTAGCTTCACTTAAATGCTTTGAAAAACACTGGAGTGAGTTAGTGTGAAGGATTCCACTACTTGCAGCTTCGTGACCTAGTTTTTATGAGCGGTGCTAATTGTGCAAAGTGCTGCGTGGTCCTGGAACCAAATATATGTTCCATATGACTTAGTTCACACCATCAAATATACATGAAGTAGAAAATTGAATTTAAGGCAAAAGATGCACAAAATGACTTCAGCATCAGAACCTTAATGCACATGACTAAATGTTGACTGAGCATTCTAAAAATGGTCTTTAGATTCAAATGGCATGTTCAGTTCACAGTCTCACCATCAGTTTCATCATCACTGCTGTAGCCTGGTTCATTCTGGTAGCAGAAGAAAGTGAGAGGCAGCAGAAGTTTCCTGGCTAAAGCTGCCTGCTCAGCTGTGGGCTCCTTGACATACACAACTTCCACATCGGAGTCCTCGTTGGATCCTGCGCTACCTGTTTCTGCCTGAATGGACCCTGTCACAGACAGACAGAGAAAGAAATACGACAATTAGGCTGAAAGTGAAGTAATTGCATGGAAAAATCCAAAAGGAGGCTGATTTTATTGCTTTTGTAACCGCAAGTGTTAGAGTCACACACACACACACACACACACACACGCACACACACGCACGCACACACGAATACAGGCAGTCAGCCTCTGTCTTTAGGTAGGGAGGGATTCATTTGCAGTTCAGAGTAAATGGCCTCATAATTCAA
>OMNM01009253.1:22778-38217 GCA_900302745.1 Parablennius parvicornis | reverse complement strand
ACTACGTGTGTGTGTGTGTGTGTGTGTGTGTGTGTGTGTGTGTGTGTGTGTGTGTGTGTGTGTGTGTGTGTGTGTGTGTGTGTGTGTGTGTGTGATGTAGCTGCATCCCATCACCACGCTCCCACTTATTTGTGTTTTGATTACTCCTGATTGTCTCCTGTCCCCGGGCTCATTTACTGAGGTTTTTTTTTTTGCTCCATTTCTATTTTCCCTAATGATCAGTTTGACGGCACTTCGGTGGATCAGCAGCGGAGAGGCTTGGGTTGCCTGTGTGGATCACGGTGAGAGAGAGAGAGAGAGAGAGAGAGAGAGAGAGCTGTGATTGGATCTACTACACGCCTGCTGATAGCTGTCATCTCTTCCGTTGGCCGACTCCATCAAACGCAGCTAATTGATTCAGGTGGAGTCTAAAAAAAGACTAAATTTTCACAGAGCTAATTGCATCAGTTTCACACCTACAAATACCTTCACTCCTCACTTTGATGACATTTTATCCTTCTGTTTATCCAAGTTTTTCTTAGCTTGTATCAGTTCATGGAAGCAAGATCGTTGATCAAAAGTAATCCAATTCAGTTCAGCTTGATTTGCTTATTTTCTCACTAATTTACTTTGTTTACTTTGCAAAGACACACTGAAGACCTAATTCTAAAGCATGCATGTATATGTCACAGGTTAATCCCACAAACTAAAATATGAACAAAATCTTGTGATGAATTATTCATATCTGTTGGTGTTTCATGTTTTTTGAGTGTTAGACAAATTGTTTGTGACACTGAACGACTCACATCTTCAAATATTTGTATTGATATTTTAAGATTAAAATACCAAAATGTTTTGTTTTTTTTCTTCACACATACTATCTCAGTTTTAGCTAATTTTTCTTGTCCAGGCACGGGCCACAGACATTCCAGAATTAGTACAAGAGAAGAACAGCAAAACTTGCTGCTATAAATAATCTTTCAGTGGTCCACTTCCTTTTGACGTTGATGGACTGTGGATTAACTCACAGGGATTTCTGTCAGCCAGAGATCTGACAGAGATTCAAAACAGCCACATTTCTATTTAAAGAGAAACTGCTTGTTTTGTAGCTGCACCCTGTAAACATTATCCTCTTTTGTCGGATCAAATTTCAAAGTCAAACGTCTTGCATAATTGTGATTGTGAACTTGAACTAGATTGTTGGCAGTAAAGTTAACATTAACATTAACAGCAGCTGGAGCAATAGTTCAGGGATTAATGTTTTGATATTATCATGATGGCACACGTTATGTAAGCAACTATTTATTTTCAATACATTCTATTATTTGGCTGCGTAAACCTATAACATCGCCCACACATTTACCCTCATCGGCGATTTAGACTCAAGTAATGTATTACGTGACTTTATCAGATGAAATTCTGAATGTCCGCTCATGGTAATCAAAGTCTTACCCACAGCCTTGAGTGAGGTGTACTTGTTGAGATCCTTCATGGGCTGCTGTTGCTCATACGGGCTGGTGATCGGTCCCACCGTTGGGTACGGCTGACTTATCAGGGTTGGTGAGTGAGCCACGTTGTTCATCTGGTTGCTGTCTGAAGCAACAGGAAACGCAAGTTGTTCAAGCAGGCAAAGAGTATAAATGTAAAAGTTTCAACATAATGAAAATAAATCACCCCGGCGACATTTTCAAGTCACAAATTCAACTTAATCATCTGAATATGATACAGAACTTGACACCAGGCATCGTTTTCAATGTTTTGTTTTTTTAATTAAACTGAATTGCTCTCCTCTAAGTGACTGTTGCATCATGTCAATTTCCCAAAATACGGCTTGACAGAATGAAGGTGAATATGCAATGAGCACATCTTTAACTTGTGTCGTGTCGCTTTCACTTAAGTAGACTTTTCTGGGGACCCAGCTGGAGAGCCGCGGCGGCTCTTTGTAAAACCGAACTAATCCTACAGTAGACATCTGGTAAATTAAGGGGTGCTCAGCAAATAGACTGGCCCCCTGCCTGCTGGCATGACAGAGCAAACAGATGTTCGGAGTGTCTTCTCCTTGTTCAGATCGGAGGAGATTGGTCGAACGTATCGCTTCTCAGCAAGCTGCTGTGTGTACATGCCATGATGTATATATGTCCTGTACATCGAGTAGAGATAGCAACATGTTGATGGATCGGCACCATTACTTGCAAAATGCTATGAGCTGATGCAGATGGTTCATTTCAAGGTGGCCTGAGTTTGAGGAGGTTTTACTGCGAACGTGGATAGATAAGGTAATTTTGTAAAGTTGAAATATGATGAGTCCGTAAGTCCTTGGACTAGAATGTGTCTGATAAAAACACATCATTAATACAGAAAATAGGTTAATTAGGCTCTTATTCCCCACTGGTCAGCAAGAAACTTTATTACTGTGCTAATTAATTTGGAAAGTCTCAAATTATCAATGCTGTCTCATGAAATGATGCAAAGGACGGCTTCAACAAATCGTCCACTTCATCACACCCCAACAAGGGAACGGTGTAACGAGAGGGATCAGATCTGAAGGTTGTTTTTAAGCAGACAGAAACGAATGATGTCTCAGTTTGTTGGATGATCAGGACATTTTTTAAGCTCTTTTGAAAACCTTCAAAAACAAGACAAGAGCAGCCTTGTTAACATGCACAGATAATGTATCATACTAAGTTATATAAGAACCAAACAGTGGGGAAAAGTCTGATGTCCCGACATCAAGTTTTTCTGTGTTAACTCGTCAGGTTCTTTTTTTTCCGAGCTTATTGACCTGCTTCAGTTTCCTACCGTAAGTGGGCCATGGACACAGACCCTTATTCAGTGTGAAACTGACAAGCTCCACTCCTGATGCAATTTACATTGGATTTACTTCAGTTTTAGTTGATCTAGCCAGAATAATAATGCTGCTTTTCCATAAGTGTGTTGTGCACATAAATGCAGAAAAACAGGCATGAACTATTTTGCATCCATACCAAGGATTTTTAAAGTGTGGGAAGATGAGACTGAGAAACATGATGCTCCCCTCACCAATCCCCCTCATGTCCTCTCAGAGTTCGTGTTTTGATAAAACACAAGCAGTCAGTCCTGGTTGACAGACTTCTTAATGTTTTTCACATTCATAGAAAATGAAACGTGGAACTGTTCTCGTTCTGGTTAGTTGCATTGACTTTGAAACATCTGGTAAGTCTTTAATCTGAATCTATTTTTAACTGTTACACTAAAGCTTCTTCTAAATTTCAAAATGTGCTTCCATTACAGTTAAGCTCAATTCAGTTTAACTCTGCGATATCAGAAAAGGCATCACCGTAACCCCTACATTTTCTTATCGACTGTGTTGCTATGGCGACCCCCAACCCCCAAAGGACAAGCCCCACCCACACACCGAAAGCCACAAGTCCAGACCAAAGGAGGTCCCATGCATTTTCCTATCAGGTAAATCATTTCCAAGGAGAATTATCTTAGTTGTCAACTGCGAAGTCGCTCGGGAGCAAGTTTGTAATCTACACCACCTCAGCGGTCTCGCCTCACTTAACTGATCTTCCAGTCAAGGTCAAAGTCAGAGTGTCTGCTTCAAGAGAGAAACCACCAAAAGGAAGTAATTTAACCGTACGCTGAATGCTTTGGTTGCCATGTTTAAAACTTAAACAAAGAAAACATGGTAATCTGCATGCATTTGTTAAAGAAAGAGAATTTTCACTTCAGTGCTGATGTGTAGTCGTTCATCTTCTTGCTTTAAGGTTTACCCGACCCTGTTGACGGAGTGTCGTCGGGTGTTTGCACTTTTTGTCAAAGTCACAGCTCTTGTGTCAGCTTCTGGAGGAAAACTAGGGCGCTTCTGGAGACCCATGAGGTTAAAGACGCCACGGTTGTTGTTGGAAATAAGCAAGTTAACACTCCAGACGCAGACACCTCCCAGGAACTCATAAAAGATTTAAGAGGATGATATTTTGGGATCTGCCCCCAAAATAAATGATACAAGGAGAGGGGTCCTTTTATTTACAGACGGGCTATGTTCAAGTCGGTGATAAAGTCAATATTGTGTCATTTCCTGTCAGACTTCAGAAAATGTTCACATCAAACTATAAACTTTAATTCTATATATACACGACCAGTACAAAGCTGAGCAAAGTTATTCTCAGTGCTTTTCATACATGACTAGATCGAATCGGTTTTCATAAATCACGCATAATGTCGTGCGTTTTTCTTTAGGATATAAAGTATGCAAGTTTGGGTGTCCTTGTTAGTTATTGGGATTGTCAACAAAAGAAAACTAAGATCGAGTTCACAAAGTCAGGGCTCTTCTGTTTATCAGGTTTTTCTCATGTAAATAAAGTGTCCCTTCTCACAATCAATACCTTACAATGTCAATACATTTCTTTATTCAGTGAAGTGTATTAGCTGTGTGAAGAGGTTTTTATCAAACTACCAGCCTTATTTGTTTTGTTGCACCACTAATAATAGTTAAAAATACATATTCAGTGAAAAAGGTTAAAGAGGAGATGTCATTTAAAAATAACACAGTTGAAGAGGTTGGAATTAATTCTTCCAACTAATCACTTAAAACAGCTCACAGTTGTCCCAAATCAAAGACATGGATAAATGTCCATAAGAAAGCACTATTATAAAATTTATAAATAATAGTTCTGTGAAAGTCAATGTCTCAGGTGTCAACATGTTGTGCAATCAGGGAGATATCTTACCAACTAAGACTAAATAGTGACAAATTTGAAGTTTGTAAAGTATTGACAACACTTCAAGCTTTGGTCCAGCTACATACAAGTATAAAGCAAATTCAAGCTAACCAACTGTAGCAAACATTCTCAGCAGTGATGCCACACACCACTTTTCAGTCACCATCCAATTATTTTCTAAGCTCCCCGTGAGGTGGGTTTTGTATATCTGCTTGAAGATTTGAGGTGTTTCGGCATGTGCAGGATGTGGCAGGTGGAACCCGGAGCCGCCGACCGACTCCTGGTTTTGGGAGCCGCCTCTCAAGCTGCTGTCAGACGTAATGCAGCTGAAATACATTTCTATCTGCAAGTGAGGAAATGGACTGTCATGCGCCAGTGGAGTGTTGGCACTGAGCGGAGACTATGTTCTCTCTGGCTGGCTGCCTGGAGTAAAAAAGAGGCCTCACTCTACAGTTGCCCCGCGTACACAGATGTCCACCAGGACACGGAGACGATAGCACTGGTAGCCAAAGAAACCCGGCTCCACAAAATCTGTAATGCTTGAGGAGAATGAGAGCTCACAGATTTTTCGTTATCTTTGACAGGCAACAGATGAGGATGAGGAGGCTCCCTCTAGAGCCTTTCACTCACTGCCTTGCAACATTGTCTCTTATATACAGTGACTATTATAGCCGGGGCACACCACAGGAAAAGCACTGCTGTACGTGTGGCAAAAATATCCCTTCACCTCTCGTAACCTTTTCAAGGATCGCTGTCAAAAGAAACAACAATCATCGCCATGGTGTGGCCAACTCAATTACACAGAATCCCTCTCATTGTCTCTGTAAGCCTCTGCGGATCGACATGTTCAAGGTCACCAAGTGAAAGGGAAGCCGCATCGTCTTCAGCACAGGTAGTTCTACATTCATCCCCCAATAACTATCTTTGATAAAGAAATTAGGATCAGAACACATTTGGAATCGCTGTTCTTTTATGGTTTCTGCTCTTTCTTTTTTTAGAATATTCAACTTTATTATAACAAAGACTTTTCCAGCTTGTTATTTTGTCTTGTAGAGTCCACCTGACTACATCCACCGAATATCTGTTTACATTGTACGCATGTACACCAGTTCTCTTACACTTGGCTATAAAAAATCTGGTTATGTGTCCTGCTCTCAAGAGGTTGAAACTTTAAATATATTTACTAAAAAGGCCTATAAATAACTGTTGCGCATGTCATACTATAGTAAGATTTTATTTTTATTTTTAATAATCTACAAATGGGTAGGATTAACATACGCATAGCTGATACGGAACAGGTGTATTGTTTTTCTTTTAGGACCAAAAATTTGCAACAAGGAGAGGAATCTGGCTGTTATTGGTTGCATACTGGATTTTAACAGCTCTGACATAGAACTGTATTAATGATTCCTCACCTGGGTTCATTTTGTCAGATTCCAAAATGCAAATCAGCCAAGAATCTGCCGCGTGCGTTTCAGTTTTTCACGTTGATTTATGGAAGTACGACAATGCTGAGTGACAGAAGGTGCAGTGGCCTTGTTGCAGCCACATTTAGCAACACGTTAAATAGCACATGCAGAAAGCTGTCAGTGTTGTTGTCCTATCATTAAGTGAGACCGATTACGTAACGTTCCCAGATAGAGCGCGTTCTCAACATGAGCGCTACAATGTTGGGGATCGTCCATCGTGAATTCCTGTCTGAGGATAATCTACGCAGCTTGAATTGATTTAAAGATTTGGGGGAGAATTTGTGAAGAAAATTGTTTACACCTATGCAACTTTGATTTGTTTTCTGGACTCCCTCTAAAAGCACCTTGAAATTTCATTTGTTTGCAAAAATAAAATGTTTTCATAAACATGAGGGTGTAATTAAAAAATAATGAAAATCACCTGCTGTTCTCCTGAGAGTCAGCAAAAACAGGCCAAAATATTTACTGAGTTTAATTTTCTTCGAATAAATCATCTTGAGAAGCTTTTTTCATTTAATTAAAACCAGCTCGACACTTGCTGTCAACTATCCATTCACTTGATTCTTTACTACGGCATATATAATTAAAGCATCAAGTGGATTAGATCACTGTTACATTTTGTCAATATCTTCTGACCTTGCACTGAGCAGGATGTAAATCGCACTGACATTAGAACTCAACAGTATTCAGCCAAACCAGGCTTTTTATGAATAAAGGAAACAGTCAAGATCTGTGCTTGACTGTTTCTCCAAAGCCTTTTCTTTTCATGCAATGCCATTTGACATAATCATCCAACACGCAGCGACGGGGGGGAACAAGAAGAGACCTTCACTGACTGAAGCGATCAAGGCATTAATAAGAACTCTTCATTTTCTGTACATGGGGGTGCGTGTAGGCGTTGGTGCTGATGAATGAGAGAGTGAGGGAGAACTATATTGTGTGAGGCTGTGGCATACAATAAGTACTGGCTAAGAAAGAGCTGCTGGTTGTCAGTGGTAATTAGTGTCTATGTTAAGTGATCGCTGTGGGTGTGACTAATTGCCTCAGCAGCCTTCAGGATTTGGGAGGGATGATTTTTTTTTTCTTCTTCTTTCTCTGTTACTTCCGGTTTCACTGATAAATCAGAGCAGGAAATTGACTCTACGTGCCTTCTAGTATTATACTTATTACTCTTTAACCAAAAGAGTAATGCTCACAAGTGATGTTCATGTATTAGAACAGAATGTACTGTAAATGAAGTAAAGAGAGAACATGTTCTGCATAAAGCTCTAGTTAAAAACTCGAACAGGTGCAACAGTTGTTGGGCTTTATATAAGGGTGTATCTGTGTTTTCATATCGAAAGCCTTCCTATAGTTCTTGATATTCTCTACAGATTGAACTGAATCACCATTGACTGTATATTTTATTGTGAGAAAACACAAGTTCAGCAATCAAACAAGAAGTACTACATAATATGATGTATAAGAGTTGACAGAACCACTTTATCTATTGTTTTAAAGAACTTATAAAGACGAAAGGGATGCGTGAATCCCACCCAAACTGCATTGCAAGTCACACCTTGATGTTCTCTATGAAAACCAGCAGCTTGTCCCAAAGATGGAGATAGAAATGTGTTGATACTTACGGAAACTGTTCACTCTGGTTTGTATGTTTTCGTAGTGTTGACCAAATCCAATGTCGTCCATATGTTCAGAGGCAGGGTGGCGGATCACTTGTGCGAGAGCTCTGAAAAGATGAAGGACAGTTGCAGGGAGGACGACGTGGGATGTTTTCTCAACGGTAGGAAATCATTGAATTAGTATTCATGTGATCACACAAAGAACAAGTCACACAACCATGGGATTTCTTTGCGTCTCAGTTAAAAGTCTCCACCCTGTTCTGTTACTAACGTCATATTATCAGCATCTTCTCAGATCTGTTTAACAGTTTTGTAAACACCCTCTCCAGACACATGCTCCTGTCTTTCAGGATCAACGAAGGAAGAGCTGAGTGTGACTTCATGAAAGCAGTAATCAAACATTCACACCCACTTTATAGCATGGTGGCTCAGCTGTGCACATGCAAGGAAACCAGCCAGGATTTAAAACCACAATAAACCATATCTGGCTGGTTTTTGACTTTACTTTTTGGTGTGGCCGCTTGGAAAAAAAGAAGTAATCTTTTAATCTGTGGTTGTCCAAAAGCATTTAGTTACAAATAATTTAGATCATGTGGTGTTTATCACATTCGTCTTGACATTGCTGTGTAACTTAACTACGTTCTCAAAACAAAAATGTCAGCTTTAATCATAAATGTTATCTTTTACTTAAATAAAATCTGGTTTTCTTTCATTACAACATAAAAAAAAAACTCCTGTGCAAATATGTATTATATGTTGGAATACATCAGTCTCTTAATTTGCATTATGACTGCTGTAAATCAAGGGCCTGTATTCTCAGCTTTCTCTATGTTAGTGGAGGAAATCAAAAGCTTCCTGGCATTGTAATTACATTTTTGTCACAAGGGCCTCCTCAGACTCAAGTAACATTGACGAAGTAACGAATAACTCTCATCTAAATGTCTCAGCGACATCTGCTTGGTGTGTTTCAGGCTTTCATATTTCACTTTTACTATTTTTCATTCAATTGGTTGCAAACGTTTGATCACAAATGTTTCTCAGAGTGAAATCACTCTCCAGAGTGGGCAGCGAAACAGTAGTAAGTCTCATTGTGTCCACACCTGACATGTGTTTTAGAAAAATGAAGCCTGCTGTTCCTCACACACATGCTGTCATTTTGGTCACTATATTTCATACATTTCACATTTTCCTCACAAAAATACAAAGGTGAGGTAGAAGAAATTGTAATGATCATGTGTTTGAGTTCATTAGCAATGCATGCAGTTGATCTCTGGCAAAAAAAATTTTTTTTTTTTTGTTTTGTTTTTTTTTTGCTTTTCTAATGAGTTTTATTTTATTTAAAAAAAATTTATTGGTCCACGATTAAACATAGAAAGCACCCATGATGGGCAGGTATGCAACTAGGAATGACTGGAGTGACAAATTGGTGAAATTGATGGGTGAAGATGATCTCTAGCAAATAAATAAATAAATAAATAAATAAATAAATAAATAAATAAATAAATAATCTGGTTAGTTCTATGTTAACCTCTAAGTCATTTTTAAACGTTTTCCACCTTTTATTTATGGGTCAACTTGTTGTTATTTAGTTGTACAGGGTTTGCTCAACACAGAATGATCAACTTTTAAATGTTTTGTACAATCAAACCAGCACAGGGGGTCAAGAGGGGTGTCAACAATAAACTAACAACAGAAGGAAGCAAACAGATGAACCTACCGAGACATATTTTCTCTGTTTGGACGGTGCGTCTTTTCCAAACCCAGCTTGGTGAAAATCCCAATCAGAGCCATGATGGCCACGACCCCGCAGATGACATACACAATGAGGTTGGTCTTATCCTTGGCAGATTCCAGCGCCACGTCCACTTTGGGTGGGGGTCTGCCCGTCATCATCCACGGAGGGGTGTCGTAGTTCTTACAGGTGGTCTGGTCCAGCCGGGAGCTCCTGAAGGCGCAGCAGAACCTGAAGCCACAGGTGCCGCAGCAGTACAGGTAGTTCCCCGTCTGGCACACGAACGGCGGATCCCACTGGCCCATCACGTCGTAGTAGCCACGACACTTGTCCTCGACGTGCGGGCTCTCCGTCACTCCGCCGTCCGCGTCCTTGGACTCATTGAACCCGGTCACCAGCATGAAACCGTCGTCGACGCTCTGACCCGGCTCGCCCTCCGCGTCGCACACCATAACTTTCACCAGAAAGTAACCGAACAGCAGCTCAGTGCCCCGCATAGTTACTCACTTTTTACTCCCTCGTTTACACAAGCTCTCATCAGCCCGACTGAACCTTCTGCAGAGGGGGGGAGAAAGCCATGCGTAAAGGTGGGGAGGCTGATTCCAACCTCCATGCGTAAAACCACGGTGCCACAATTCAATTCTCAGCCCTTGGACTAAAAGCAATAGTAAAAATTAAAAGAAATAAAAATTGTAAAGGGAGATCAGATACCCAAAGTAAAGTCTAGACTAGTAAATAGTTGAAGAGCATCAGTGCGCCCTGGCTGCTGCTGCAGGGTGACAGACAGAAACCTCTGAGGCTGCAGCGCTCCACAGACACGCGCTGAGAGGGAGAGAGAAAGATCAAGCAAAGGACCCGACGAATGAGTGAATTTGGGGTGAGAGAGGGAGAGAGAGCCAATGAGAACAGAGCGTGCGCAACGGTTCTAATTACAACCCGGCACAGCCCATTACTATTGTGTTATCTCGTAAAAAAAAAAAAAAAAAAAAAAAAAAAAAAACGACTGTAAAGACAAAAAGAAATCTGTGGCCAAAATCACACTAACAACAGCATTCAGAACAAAAAACGATCTGCAGAGTTATTGCCAGATTGGCTGATTGGGTTTTATTATGGTACCTAACAATAGGAACACAAATTCAAAGTTAATGATGACTTGTTTACGCACTGTCGTAAATAAGTTTTAAATAAGACTAAGTCACTCTCACAAACTATGTATATGATGGCACTATGAGGTTGGTTGTTTTACTCTTGCAAAAAAAATGACACTATAAATACTATATATTATCGTTTATATCAAATTGTCAAGCAGATTTATTTCTGTTTCAGTATCCCTACATGTTAATATTTTAGATTTAAAATTATCCATTTGTCCATCCTCTGTGTTATGTTGTCACATGCACATTCTACGGAAAATGTTAGAGCCATTAATCAAATGCATGTTTCTGACCTGTGGGAGGAAATTAGAGCATGCACAGGGAAAATATGCAAAGTCCAAAAGACTACTGTGTGGCTCTGTTGCACTAGATCTTACTAAGTAATGGACAAATACTTTGCTCGTGTTATTTTCCTCACTGTAATATTTCAAGCTGTACAAGCCTCATTAAAAAAAGCAATTTGATAAACAACAAAACATATGGGTGAAAAAAACAAAAAAATGTATAAACTTGTATAAACAACAGTATCCTAGTTGACCACAGTGTTGAAATATCTTCGTTTATTTTTATAATATATAATATATAAAAAATGCTTTTTTCCACCTTATTAAATATCGAAATTGTTGGACAAATAGAAGAAAATCTTGTCTTTCAGTATATTACAATGTCCTCATACAGACTTTGTCTTCCCAGCAGAATAAAGTAGTTTTAAACCTCTTTTTCAAAGTGTTCATCCCCTAGAAGTATATCCAGTGTTTAAGTTTAGCACTTTTAATTAGAGCTGTAACCCTCCTGGCTTCTGTTACTGTCACTTCTCCCACACAGTTGTAACACAATTGATATCCTGAAAAAACTGTCATTTGGTTTCATCTGCTTCTCTAAACCAGTGTTTTAGAGAATCCATCTGTCCAGCTCTTGCGGAGGGCAAATTCCAATATCCTGTATTTATTCACAAAATGTTAATGGGCATATTAACTCACGACAGACTTAATAATATGTTTGATCTAAATTGGTTAAATCTGGTTAAAATATTTTTTTTTATTAAAGAGGTGCGTGCCAGGAATCTTAAAGGGATGCAGAATCAGAAACAAATCTGTCAATTGTAATTTTGAGAAGAAATAATAAAAATTGGGGGCAATGTTTGATCCAGCTCTGCAAAATTATGCTCATTGTCCCAAACTTTGAAAACCCCCAGTATCTATTCTTCAGCGCATCGCACCACTGCATATAGATATTTCAATGTAAAACAATTCTTATACTTAGTTATATTTGTGTATGTCAACATTGCAGTCTTAATTAGGGCTTGATTAAACTTTCACCCATCTCCTCCAATGTGCTGTAATCACATGCAGAATTTCATTTCAGGGTTCATTTCATGCGCAGACTATACGCCAACTCCAGCTATTAATTACAGATCATTTACAAACAGGAACAGATGATGAAGGGGCCTTGACAAGTATGGATCTCCAGAAAAGCAACTTGGCAAATTATTTTTAGAGGAACCTTTTTATCTAAAATTATGATTAGCGGAAGGAGGCTCACCATCTGCCACTTGAGATATCTCACTCTTTTTTTTTTCCCTCTTTTTGTTTGATGTTGAATCATCTTAGCTATGGGAGGCTACTTTTATTTACAATTGCCTGTCAGGGGAGTTTGTGCTTGTCTCGTCTTTGTGCATCTTTAAAGTTCCCTATAAATAGTCTGCATAGCCCCAGAGGATAAAACTTAAGACTTCCTTCAAAGTGAAAACAGTACAGCTGCTTTAGGAATGAGATAAAGTCCAGATGAATACATTTTTATTGAAATGTTCGATTATTGAATTCTACAAATATAAAAGTCTTAATTATTTTTTTATTCACGCGAGCTATAATTGCTAATGCCTTTTTGTGGCTTAGCTTGGTTCGTTTGTTTTTATCTGGCATTTACCATTCTATTGCATGTTCTTTTATTTATTGTCGGAGCATGAAGCACCGAAAATGACCTTTTTGCTGTCACATTGTACCTGAGTAAATAATGGCTGAATTAAAAAAAAAGAACACAGTGCACCAATTAAAATGACCAGTAGTTCAATAAAAGAGCGCCGTTTGTTAATGTTATGTTTTTGACGCAGGAAGAACAAAAAAAAAAAAAAAAAGAAGAAGAAAAACATACATTTCTACAGGGCTGCTCTGTAGTCATTTAACATGGACTACATCAAGCTCTGCAGTTTGAGCGATGGGCCTGCTGTGCGACGATTGCATGACTCCTGCCGGTGCATCTTCGCCAGATAGTCGGTGGCGTTGTGTGCCATACTTTAGGTGGGAGCAGGTGGGCAGGTGACAAGGCTGTAATTCCACCCAGACAGGCAGAAAGCCTCATTAAACACTTACACACAGTGTCGAATTTTAACGTGATCCTGTTCTGTTACGACTGAGTGACGCATCGGTCATGTGAGAGAAAGTACAAGGGACAGTGTGAGCGCTGCGCTGGAGGGTCACTGTTGTATTATTGTTTCAGGGAATCTTAAAATACAATATAGTAAAAATACAAAAAGAGCCAAAATGGTTAAAACACCTACAATATCAGACTGCAGAAAAAGAAAGTTGAGACGTCTAAAATCGGGTACAGAAACGGCTGAAAACATAAATGAAATGTTCACCACCCTAAGTTGTAATTGAAACTCCGTACATGCAACATAAGACATCGTTTATGCTCATATATCAAAATTATATGAAACTTTAAGTGTCAACCTCATTTTAAGAGTTCAATGTGCTTAGCAGCTCCACCTAAATTTAGTTTGGTGGAAAGTGACAGAGACAGCTCTTTTGGTTATAAAAGCTGAAGACTCCTGTTTTAGAGTATTGTCCCATGTAGTTATTCTATGCATTCATGTCAAATCTGTCAGGTTGACTGTCACGACTAAATAATTAATGATTTGAAAACCTAATTTGATACACTCGTGGATCATGTGGAATCATTTAAATGGGACCAACATTGTGTGCTGATTGTTGACAAACATTATTATGTACAGCTCCAAACGGTGCATTAGTGTACATTTTATTTATGAGTCATTCCTACTGTAAACTCTGAGATAAAGTAAAGTCTTCCCTTCTCATCTGACCGTCACGTCCACAGGACTGCTTATCGAGAGTTAGTGGGTCAAAAAGCTGTCAGATTTCACTTCGGGCGTTTGGATCCCAAGTGGCGGCTCTGGTGAATATCCAGTGTGCTTGTTTTCATTTCCTCTTTGTCCTACTTATGAGAAGTACGGGATAGGATGGTACTTAACCAGTCTGTTTAAAATGTGAAGGTCGCAGAAGAAGGTCAGCTGTGAGGACGCCTCTGTTTGAGTCAGACAGGCATGCAGACATTTGGTTCTCCATCACTGACCCACACGAGGTCAAAGACAAATTCTAAATGAAACGTAAAGCATGTACACCTTTCACGCTTACCTGGCTTTTATTTTCAAGTCGAACGGTTTATTTTTTTCAGTATTTGTTCTTGTGTGTGGGTGTGTGTGTGTGTATTTACGCATCTTCACTGTTCTGGCCAACCCTTCAAAAATGTCAGCTCATCATGAAGACAAAAAAAGTCGATTTTAAATTTGCAGTTTTTCACTGATGTAAAAGGTAAAGCTGTGTGCTTAATCTTTGGAGAGAAGATCACGATGGACAAGGAGTACAAATGAATCCAGTATGACTGCACAAAACATGCAGAGGATTTCAGGAAGTGGACTCATGCAGGAACGATAGCCTCTCAATACAATGATTTGTTACCGAGAGTCCTATTAACATTGACTTCAACTTCTCCTCGCAGCCTTTCCACAGCAGTTATTTTGGCCCCTTCATGTGATTAATTTCCGTTGAGGCACTTTTGTGTCAAAATGTAAATCCCGGCTAACTTTCTGTGAATTTTTATTGTTACAGTAGCAAGATACAACAAATAGAAATACACTGCATATGATGCTTGCTTACGTTTACTGAGCACTCAATGAACAAATAAGAAAAGTTAATCATGTATTTGATCATTTTCACTCCATATGAGTGGCTCCATTGGCAGCAACAGATCGGCCCGCGAGATGGAACGGCACACTTTTCCGCGTCTATAGATAGAGATCCACATTGGGAATAAAGTTGGCAACACATGCAACATCTCAAATGTATCAAGCGGCCGCTTTTTAAGTAATTTGTAGACAAAGTAGGCCAGTCAGCGGTGACTGTTCATCTGTGTTCAATCCCCGCTTCTCTCCGAGCCTGACATTTTTCCCTTTGTCTTCTTGTTCATTTTCCACACAATCAAGAGGCAGAGGAGTGCAGAGAAATGTTGTCATGGAAACAGAAAAAAAAAAAAAGAAAAAAAAAAAAAAGCCCGGATGACCATGAGTGAGACAGTCCTGATAGCGGGCTGCACTGTGCAAAGAATTTCATGACCTGATGCTAAAGCGCAGTATATTACTTTTTTAGATTCTCTGCAGATGAAAGAGCGAAGCAGTAGTACGAGCCTCAAGGTCACAGCTGCATGGGGGAAAGGGCTTTGTTGAAGGCTACCGTTGCATTAAAATGGTGTTGTCTTGTTAAGTTTTGCACAACCTGTTAAAAATGCATCTAAAGGCGCAGAATAAATGTAACTTTCCTGTTGACTTCGGTGAAGTTGGTGCTGTTGGAGGGGCCAATTTTCCAGATCGCGGATTTGTTTATTGTGTTTCTGTTCGGCAGAAATTAACTTTGAATTACATGGCAGAGAAAAATATATAATTTGGGGATTTTTTTTTTTTTTTTTGCAATTGCTGGACAGCTTATTCCAA
>OMNM01009251.1:5078-24291 GCA_900302745.1 Parablennius parvicornis | reverse complement strand
ATACTCCATATCTCCAGTCTGAATTTGCTCTGTCCTACTATCTTTTTATTCAAATATGATAGTATTATTGGATCTGTGCTGTTCCCCCATATTTTTTTTTTCTCTCGTTTTGTTTATGAACCCCCAACGTAACCCCCAGTAGCGTGTGTTCAGCCCGTTGATGTCATATGTTTCTGATTATGTCACACAGACGACTTTGCAGACGAGGAGGAAGTACAGTCTTTTGGATACAAGAGATTCGGTGAGTAACCTTTTTGCTTCTTTTTAAAGGTGGAGGATGGAAAAGGCCCGCTCACTTGGAGCTCCAATCATAAAACTTTTACTGTTTTCTGAAAAGAAAATTGCCATGGATTTAAAGTGCTAAGTGTGTGGGCTTAGCTCTTTTCTCTTTTTCCTGCTGTTACATGCCCAGAATTAGCTTTATGTTTATCGACATGCTGCTCTTGAGTCCTTTTTTTTAATGTCTGGACAGACAGCTGGCTGCCTGAGCCTCATCTGTTCTGATATTTGGCTCTAATAAGCTGGCCTGTGATGTGCAGGATTTGGTTTGAATATAAATGTGGGCTGACAGTCTGTGAGGTCCGGCTCACCACAGGCCCAACAACTGCTATCAGAGCCCCTCCGACATCAAGACGTTTCTCCTCACTCTCTTTTATCCTCTTAAACTGAGTCACTTAAACATGTTGACTCACACAAGCATGCCTCGAAGATGTGGGTCCTCAGATTGAAATTGCAGTCGAAAGGGATCTCTCTGTTGTGGCGCAACACAAGCATTTGTTTTGCGAACAAGCGCCACAATTGTGAAACTCTGACAAAGTCGTCCTTACCCTTTTTCCAAACAGATTTTACAAGTTTCCCTCGTACAGTTGTAAACTTGCAGTGAACCGGTACCGGACCTTCCAGATAAAGTTTAGAAAACTTAAAGGATCACTTAACCCAAATTACATGCAAACTCCTTTTCTCACTTATCACTCAGTTTCTCATGTGGTTAGTTTTCCATCATTTCATTTTCCCAGGATTCTCTTTGTTCTGCTTGAAAACACTGATAACGATGCCTCAGACCCAGAGTCACATTAAACTTTATATCCAATTGGATAATTATGACAAAGCTGTGCACATCATGTATACAACCTAGCTCATGCTATTAGCACAGGGCTGCAACGTGGTGTCGTGGTTAGCTCGCTTGCCTCACAGCAAGAATATCCCTGATTCAAGTACGAACTTGGTGGCCTTTCTGTACTGAGGTGGCATCTTCCCCCAGTGCAAGTGTGAGTTGGATCAGCTCTGGCACCTTGTGACTCGGTCGATGAATACATGAAAACATCAAATACAAATCTAAGACAGTCATTCTGAGAACTTATGATTGTACCTTCACCCTATTCATTGTTTTGTATTATCTAAATAACATAAAATTAAACAGTTCTGTCTTTATAATCAAATGTATCTCATTGCTGTAAATCTAAACAAACCGTCTTGAAGAATTTTCCTGCTAAAACAAATCATTATTTTCTGTCAGACAGTTTGTCCAAACAGCTGGGAAAGTTAGTAGTTTCCTCAGTCAGGAGAGGGAACTTAGTTAGAAGTCCTTGTTACCAGCGAGCACACCATCGCAGGAAAAGACGTCTCCAGAATAGTTCCTTTCTGGCCCAGTCTCTGTACTTACATACTTTGTTTCACTCATGCATGCTCGTTTAATTTCCGCAGTAGCAACAGATACGCTGGATTTCCTTAGGCTGCATTTCCTTAGGCCGCATTTGACAAAAAAAAAAAAAAAAAATCAAGTACATGCACTCATACTTTTGGAAAAGAATTAAATAGAGACACCAAATGACATTTGCCTTGTCACACTTACTCAAACACGTCATTGTCAACTACGGGTGGAGACAGAGCACACGCTCCATCTCTTGTCCCGTTACAGTGATTTGGGATCAGGAGTCAGAGTGTCTCTGTATCGAGGGTGTTACTGCAGTATGACTCACACACACGCGCACACACACTTCGAATGAGGTCCGTGAGAGGAGATGGGAGGCAGCAGACGAGGCTGCTTAACTCAGCAGCGGCGGAGACGAATTCAAACTGTGTCGAAACACAATGTCTTTCATCCCCAGTCACCCAAGCCCAGGCATCCTGTTTGTCTTTCTCTGCGAGCGCGTGCAAAGTCCCATTCGTGGGTTAGATTAGAGCGCGGCACGGAACAGATCTAAATCCAGCTCGCTTTTAACTTTATTCAAATGAACTCTTGACATCCATCGGAGGAGGAAGACAGCGCCGCTGAACTCTCGCCGGGTGCCGTCGGCCCTCTCGGGGACACGGCAGCTGTTTGGAGGGGTCGGCTCCAAGGGTCTGCTTCCCTCCTCCAGAGGCTCCGTTATGCAATAGAACTGAATTCATGCAAACCATCACAAGCTGCTCATACCTCCACGATTAGTGTTGTAACATCAGCGCTCAAGGGGAAGCAAACAGTTATTTCCTCCCAACGTGTTTTGCTTTCATTCATTCTGGTCTCCCAGGAGATTCATATTGTTTGGACGTGTTGTGACATGTCAAAGCTGCTAATGTTGTGTTCAGTTGTAAAGCTACTGCCAAACTTAAAAGGGGATGGCTTTGCAGAGGAGTATGCAGCAATTAATCTTGCTTCAACAGAGTGAAAGTAAAGTAGAAACAATGTTTAGACTGGGATATTCAAACATCTAGAAAATATATTGTGCGGTGTGTGGCAATATTAGTTATGAAATCTTGTGACTAATGTCGCAATGTGCTCTAATGAAGGCTCCACTAGATTATTTTATCTTATTAGTCTTTCAAAGTTTAGTATTGTGTTGTTTATTTTTGTGTGCAGCACTTTGAGTTCCTGTGTTTGTTTTAAGTGATTTATAAACGAAGATAGATGGGATTGGATATTCAAAAAAACTGATGATATTAAGGGGAAAGAAATATGCTCGAGAGCATCAGAGCCACCCAGCAGCTTTTTTCACTCCCAAAGAAGTACATGTGATGCTAAACTCTTCACCAACAACCTGAAAGTATGTACAGTATTTTGGCAGTAAACGTTAATATTGTTAACAAAATGTTAAAACAACAGTTTCAGTGATCAGAATTAAACTTAAACCTATACCACCAGTTTGATTCTTATCCTCTCTGTGTGGAGTTTGCATGTTCTTCCTTTATGAGTTTCTCTGAGTACTTTGGTTTCTTCTACAGTCCAAAATCATACGTCCTCGGTGAGCTGTTATCTTTAAATCGATTTCTGGCACAAAATTGTGTTTTTCTGTCTGTCTATGTTTGCTCCGCCTGCTGACGTGTCCGGAATGTGCACAGCTTTTGTTCGTAGTCAGCAGGGACGTGCCCAACTCTAAATACAACCTTAAGGTGGATGAAGCAGGACAGAAAAAGATGCATGGATGGGCTGGCCGTCTCTTGAGGATGTCTTTTGTTAAATTCATCACAGGATAAACACAGAGACATAAGACAAGGCAATCCCACACACGTTCATTCTTTTGGACATTTGAAATCATCAATTAGTCTCAAATGGATGAATTTGAGGAGAAAACTGGAGTACCTGGAATAAACTCGTGCATGCATAGTGAGAAAAACATGCAATTTCCACACAGAAAGACTTCGGAGCTTGGACAAGAACTGGGGACCTTTTTGCTAATGAGGAGAGACTGCTAACCTCATCATGATATACGGCCATATTTAGCACATATTATCCACTTTGCATGGCCCCTGAACATTTTCAGACCCTCTTCACAACTTTTCTTGTCGGCAACACATTTCTAGAAATTCTTTCACTGACTAAAAATCATCTTGCAGAGGCCTGAAATGGGGGATACCTCAGGAACGGGCAGCTGTCAGCAGATCATGCATTCCCCAAGTTTAGACCCGCGCTTTGCATGATTGCTCACTGGCATTAGTGTGGGAGAATCTGTGAACAACCAATATACAACTCAAGGCTGAAGTGTTATGTCATGGTGTCCAAGAAATCAAGTGTGGTTTCAAAATTAAAACATTCCTATAATCTGACTTGGTTAGAAGGAAATTAAAAAGCGGCCTCCAGCGTTTGAGTCAGTGCATCATACAAGCAGTCAATTTAAAAATAACTAAATGTAATACATTATATTACACACAAACACTTGCACAACCTCTAATTGGACAATGAATATGTGTGTCACAGGTTATTAGCAGCTGCAGTGAGGTTGAGGTGACGGAGATTGTGTAGCTTCTGGATCTTGTACTTTCCCACAAGCGCTTGAATTACAAAAGCATCATCTCAGAAACATAAATGTTTTTAGTATCTCAAGGAAATTTCATACCCTGTCTAAGTTTTAACAAATCTGCTCTAAAACCACTTGGTATGTAATCGAAAGCGTCCTACAGTCTTGTAAAGGGTTTTTAATGAACTATCTGCAATGTGCACAGTGTTCTTTCAACAAGTACTTCTCAGTTGCGGCCTAAATGTTTTTGAACGAGCAACTTTGGTGTTTTGACTTTCTCTAAAGAATATATGAGAAATGATAATAGAGCCAAAAAGTACCACATCATTTGATTGTTAGTTTCATCTGTCCAGATGGTTGTTTATTAAACCCACCATTTCAAGCAGTCGTTTCCGTTCTGCAGTATTGTAGCTGTAAAGACAATTTGCACAACTTTCATCCAGTTTCCTGGCTAAAACTTCAACAAACCAGCAAGCTCAGGCATACCTCCCTCCTTGCTTCAAGGACCTTTGGAAGGGTTGTTTTAAAACTACAAGGTATAATATCAACACATATGGACTAAGTATCACATCATAGCCATGTGTTGAAATGTCTTAAAAAGTATGTTTGGGGGGGGGTTTGCGCAGTGAAATGTCAGATTCCCTAAGGTCAGGAAAAACCAGATAGGGAAAATGACATGCGTTTTAACCAGTGTGGGGCGGGTTCATATTTTTGAATGTCATACATAAAGCAAGCATACATCATGTATATTTACACGCCTATACAGATTCATATAGACATTTTCCAATCTTTTATATACAGATATAAATGAACACCACATACACGTAGGCACACACACCAGAGTGTATTCATATGGTAATCCCATCTGTCTTCCTGCCAAGTTGAAACGGGGCCAGAATAGCTTCCACAGAGCTCAAGGTTTGAACATATTTATTTTTCTGTGGGGGGTTGACATAAGAAGGCCATCAGAATAAAAACAAAACCTACCTGAGCTTTGGCTGAACTCTCACCGCTCTTACAGCTCCACTCGGGCCAGTTGAAGTCAGTAGAAATCAGCAGCTGGTTTTGGCCCACCTTAAACCATGAACTCTTCACAAAGCATTATTGAAAGGAGTTAAAATGGCTGCACAGATGTGTTTCATTCCAGTGAAATTGGGATTTCAGTTGTTCTGTTGTGTGTCAGCCTTAAACTGAAGTGCAGTTTGCAACAAGACAAAATGGGGAATATTTCAAAGGGGGTGGTCCATAATTGGGTGTGTTTCAATATCAATACAATGATACAGCCATACTACTATATTTTTGAAGAGTTTTTTTTTTGTTTGTTTGTTTTTTTGTTGTCCTGTCTCCTGGTGAAGTTGCATTAAATGAAGAGAATATACCATTTATGATACCTGCATTATCATTTTTCTCCACCATCAATTTACACCCTGATGATAACCTTAGTCCAAAACACTGTTGGCAAGCTTCTGGGCCGGCCCACACAATGTACAGACACTCTTTCACACCAACAGGAAATTTAGTGTAAATTAACTTCAAATGCATGTTTTTGTACTATCTGGGGACAAATCCCATGCACATACAAGGAGTACATGCAAACTTCACATAGAAAGGACCCAAAGACTCAAAATAGGAATATTCTCACTGTGAAGCAGGAGTAATAACCCCTACTCCAGCATGTGTTTACAATTAGGATCTGATAGGCAGTAATAATGATGGTGCAGTGACATTAGCATAGTGTATACAGTGGTAGACCTCATAATTTCACCTTCTTAGAGGATGGCAATTCAGAAGATTTTGGAAAACCAGCGAATGGGGAGACCTTTCCCCCAGGTTATCCTGCAAAAGATGGAGATAAATGAAAACTGGCAAGACAGGTTGGCAAAGTCAACACGCTAAAAAAGTGCACGCCATGGCTGTTCTTGTGTGCATTGATGTCTGGATGGGGTTGAACTCCTCCTGCTGCCATGTCTCCTGTTCCCACACATGTGGGTTTGGAGAAGCCGGGCTCGGTAGGTTTGCGGCTGGCGTGGAACCCCGAGTGCACTAATCTATTTCCTGCACTTGTTATGGTTTCTTCAGTGAGACCCGGAACATTCCTGGATGTGAGCGCTGGTGTTGGGGCGTCTGGGCCTGGAACCAGCTGTGTCAGCACAGCCCGGGCTCGGTTCAGTCCGGTGGGTTTCTCTGGCAAAGCGCGTTCCGTGGCTTTACGGCAGCCTTCAGCCAGAGTCGTAGTGACACCTCAGCCGTCACCTCATTCATCCTGAAGAATCAAACGCTCCAACATCAGTGTTCGTCAGGCACCGACACATTTAATATGTCCCGTCATGTGATACTTTGCAGACCATTTGTCAAAATGTCTGATGAGGATTTTTATGCACTTTGCTGAGGTTCCTGCAGTGTTTTTTTGTGTGTGTGTGTGTGTGTGTTTTCTGGGATTCTCATATTCAGCTTCTTGGTTCTATCCCTAAATTGCAAGACTGCTTTTGATCACTTAATACTTGTGTGAAGAAAATGAAAACATTTTCACTCTTTACCATACTACTGTCAGATTTTTCTTCTGCCCTTGAAACTTTACAGCCAGGATGCCTTCGCAAGCACATTTATTATGGTTGCGGGGGAGTGCGAGTCTATTTGACTTTCCAGTGATTGAGTGTTTCTCTTTGCTACTAATATCTCACTCGTGTGATCTTCATAATGCAGCAGCTCACATTCCTATTTCTTCTGCCTCCCAGAAGCTCCTCACTGGATTGAGACAACTTTTAACTGGGTAGACGCTCACAGATTGCAAGAAAAAAAGAGAATTTGCAACGATTTACAACCCTTTAAAGACTACTGAATTGGCACTTTGAGGATGTTGCATGGATGCAAACATTGGCAGAACAGTTATACAAACAATTAAGAGTCCGCGATATCTTTCCTCAGGGAAGCGTTCAGTTTTTCATCAGATGCCAAAAAGAAGTGCAACCACTTCTGGTTCAGGACCAAACAGACATGCTGAAGTTTCACGTTTCTTTTCAGTTGAAAGTAAAGTAATGAAAAGTCAATTTAGGACTCCAGATGAGGTTGAAGTCAAAACGTATACTCTATCTTTTTAATGTGGCGTGTTTGCAAGGCCCTACGACTTGGACAAAGAAAATTGCAAAAAACCTGCACTGTTTTATTTTTTTTTGTGCGAAATTCATCTTGCAAGTCCAGTTAAATATGGCCTTTGTCCAACATCATCCATGTAACGTCTACACTGCATTATCACACTTGACGTTGCAAGGAGCTGGAGCCAGGGTACATGGACAGGTCACCAGTCAAAACATAGAGAGTCAATCACACCTGGTGTCAACTTAAAAGTCATGAATTAGCCTCAAATGTCTGTTTTTGAGCTGTGGGAGGCAACAGGAGAAAATGCAAAGAGGGAACAAACTCAAAATCAAATGGAAGTTAAGTATTTGATTTGAACCAGAGACCTTGTAACAGTGAGGCAGGAGTGCTAAGACCTACATTCAAATCTTTTCAGCCTCACAATAGAACAATAATATACTATGTGGATATATTGAATCATTGAGCTATTTCTCTCAGACATAATTCAAATCCAACTTTCTTTAATTGAACAGATGGACTTAAGCAGAGCTCCAAACTGATCACGTCACTCGTCATGTCTCAAAGAAATGACAGTGCTGCGTTCACAACCTGGTCCTGTGTCTCCAACAGGTTCAACATTATTTAAAACAGGTTTAGGTTAAGTGTTCCATCGTGACCTTCTCTGGTGAAACGAGCGCTCTCAGAGGCTCAAGACGCAGCAGCGTCAGGCTGAGTGGCGCATGCAGTGGGTTAACACCTGTTGCAGACAGCAGACTTACTGTAGATGGGAAAACACTTACTGAAGTCACCTGCTGGAGTGGGGCAGACGGAGCAATAAACCACTGGGGCTTTTTCTTTTACTATTCCGGGGCTTGTGGAGGAAAAATCTGGAAGTTAAAATTGGCTTGTGTTTTCAGGTCAGCTTAGAGTTTTAACACTTTGTATTAAAACCATTCATGTTATAGTGCATGTGTGACAGATCAGGATCCTGCATTTTCTTTTTCTTTTCAGCACATAGAGACACATTGATTGCGCAAGCGGTGTTGTGGTGAGCAGCCTTGCATGACTATCCCTGGTTTGGCCTTTGTGTGCAAGGTTTGCATGTTCTTTCTTTGTCTGTGCAAGGTCTTTTTTTTCCCCCAGGTGCTTTGATTTCCTCCCACAATCCCAAAATATGCATTTAGGGTAAAATGATCAGTTTCTAAATTATCCCTTAGTTGCGTGAGTGGTGGTTGTCTGTATGTCTGTTCCTCTTCCTCTTCCTCCTCCTCCTCCTCCTCCTCCTCCTCCTCCTCGACGACCTGTATGCACATACCAAATAGTCTCCATCAACAAGCTAATAAAACATCTCAATATTTCTCTACCTGAAATCTGACATAACACCTGTCGATAATTTGAAAACCTGTATGCGTCATTCCAACAAGAAAAAAGGTTTTTTTTGTCCGATTATTCTTTCTCCCCACACCTGAATTACCTTCAAGAAACACATAACGGAATCCACCCCTAAGGTGAAGTCAAAAACTAGCTTTAGCCATGCATTGCCTAAGCTCATTACAAAAATTAGATTTTGCTACTTTTTTTTTTTTTTTTTAAGTCCATCTGGTATCACATGTGGCAACGTTTCTTCTGTTTTTTGTTCTTCACACTCTCTTTTTAGTTCAATATTCTTGATCCATAATCACTTCAACATTCTGTCTTCAAAATGTTCAAACCCACAAGCATTTTCAACGTGTTTTAAAGTCCTTGGAGAACCTCGAAACGTCTTCAAAACACATTCGAGAGGAAGGCATATGATTAATGTGGTGACAAGAACACAAAGTGGAGAATTAAATCTGCGTGATTGAGTGAATGAAAGAAAAATATTGGCGAGGACCCTTTCCCTCAGCGACATCAGCAAACAATAGAGTGTAATGTGATTGGAAAATAAAGTCAGATGTAGGAGAGGGCCTTTAGAGCAGCTCAATGTCTCATTTGAACTCAACCTCTCACTCGGAGCAGACAGAGGAGAGATGACTTCAGGATCTAAACAAACCGATGATGTACTGGCAGGGGATGTGGGATTCACACTTATCTGGGCTTGGGAGAACCTCACACCACACGACAGACGGGAGAAGAGATAACACATAATGCTGAATGAGCTGTGAGAGCAAGAGGTGCCGGGCTACGGGCTATTTCATCCCAGGAGATTGGTGAGGGAGGGATATTGAAGTGGGAGAAGGTGGAGATAATGCAGCCGGTGTAAAGTGAAAAGCAGGAAGGGATGGATGGGTGTGGAGGAGCCGGAATGGAGCTCTGTCTGAAGAGTAACGGCTGTATGACTGAGTTATGTGAGCGGAGGGTTAGAGGAGGGAATAGTAACAGTAAGAAATCCATCTCGAAGTGTTTATATAAAGGCCAAACTACAGACATTTATGACACGTTAACATAAATACAGTTGAAAGAAATTATCACTCTATAACACCAGACTTTACTCTGAGACGTGTATGTCTTTTCCTACCTCAGCTAATTATAACAAACTGTCACACGACATAAATACATTGAGATAGCACCCGGGCACAGAAAGGACATTATTAACACAAGTTTTGTTATTTAATTTTTTTCATATATTTGTTCTAGCTTCAGAAGCAGGTCCTCTCTTGAGTATACAGACTTGAGTATGCCACATTGATGCTACTGTATACTCCACAGTGATTGTCAGCTCTCACCCCTCAGTTAGGAAATTTACACTTCAAGTTTGTGCTGGTTCTTTCCGTGTGGATTTTGCATGTTTTCCTTGTGCATGCATGTTTTTTTCCCCCACATACTTTGGTTTACTTCCACAGACAAAAAACCAGTGTTTTGAGGTGACTCAGTAGTTCTAAAATCTCTTTGGTGGTGACAGTCCAGTGTTTACTCTGCCATTGCCCAAAAGCAGCTAGAAAGTTGGATAAAACTGCCTTTTTTGGTCCCTGGAGTTTCAGGTTAAGATTTCACATTTTCTTTAAATGATCTATTGTTGATTGTTGATTTAAATATGTGCTGTTCACATAAACGTGTCACTGCATCCAAATGCTTTAAGGACTGTAAATAGTCAATATGAGAATGAGTGACGGATACAGAGCATGGTGGTTCAGAAGTGTTGTCTCAGGGCTCATCTGTGTGGGGGTTTGCATGTTAAGCCTGTGGATTCTTTGAAGTGTAACCTATCTGGTTATGTTATTTCTGTTGTGTTTGTGTGTTTAACTGGACAAGAATTATGCTGAGAGGTAGTTCCAATAATGTACCTCTCTCATCTGTGTTGATTGACACCAATATTGAGACAAATATTACAAACAGCTCTCGATAGAACACAAACTACAAGCCTAGAAATCATCATACTATTACATTAAAAACTCTGTTTACATCCCGAACAAAACTGATCATTGCTACTTTTTAAAAGTGGCATTACAGGACTGGATCCCATTAGATCAGGGTTGTCAAACCGAGAAAATGATCCAATGTGGCTATTACCTTGCAAAGTAAAAAAAACAAACAAAAAAACAATAAAAAGGAAATATTGGCTACAACAGTTCAATACCAATTAATCTTCCTTATTTTTCTCCCGGCCTTCAAACTGTTTCAGTATGAGTGGTCATAATGAGCCAAGAGATCAATATAACGCGGAAAGCATACCTAATTGGTGGTGTAATAGCACTGGCATGAAGCCAGAACATGAGGGTGAGTTTGTGAGCTCATGCAGGCAAAGGGCTATGAAAATCCTGTTTTCTTTCATAATCAACAGACTTTACAAACATTAATTTGACAAGGAACACTCTGGTAGGGTGGATTTCAGATTCAGAAAGTGTGTTGAATGTGAACATGTTCAGAATAGACCTTTGAGCAGCAAAACTAACATAAAATGTGGAAGTTGTCAACGTTTGTGTGAGTATTTTAAACAGTCTGACCCAGTTGCAATGAAACTGAGCTGCATGTGACCCTCTGAACATTAGATTGTACAAGTGACCCAAGTGAATTGATTGATAAAAGTGAATTAATTCTAAGTTAGAAAAGTTTGCGTTGACCTGATTGAGCATTATTTATTAAATGTTGGTTTACTTCAGACTTTAGCTGATCCATGTTTGTACTTCCATATAATTCTTAGGGTCTCACAGTTGGTCTATTTCACAAGGCCTAAATAAGACTTCATTGTTCACAGTTGTTTGACTTTCATATGCAAAATCGGTGAAGTGAAACAGTCCTTGAAAGTTAGACATCTCTCATCTCTAGAAAGAATGCAGACAAATAACAGTCTGAGCATCAGTCTGATTGAAGGGATCCTGTAAACCTTCACCCAAACCTTCCACCTACTGTTCTTTTTATTTATTGAACACTATCATTATCCCACTTTACACAACAGTAACAAGAAAAAGCTTCTAATGTGAGGAACAGACAAGGACGGAAGATATTTTCTGCCAGAACAACACATGTGCTGGTAGTTAGTTTTGAGCTAAATCTGGCCAGTGATCGTCTTGAATGTCTCTGAATTCTCTGACTCACCTTTAAGAGTGAGGAAAAGCAGCAAAGCTCCACATGTCCCTCCTCCGGCGCTCACACACCATAATAACGCTGGTGTCCTTGACGTGACCCACATGCAGATGTCAGGAGAGAATTTCTGGAGTTTGCTGTGCTCCATGCGGAGAGCCTTTTTTTTTTTTTTTCTGCCTTTTCAAACAGGGGGTCTGAGTCACTGATTGAGATATTGAATGAACTAATGGCAGAGCAGAGAGAATTTTTTTCATGTTTGTGTTGTATATGTGTGTGTGTGTGTGTGTGTGTGTGTGTGTGTCTGCAGCGTCTGCGGTGTGCATGCGTCCTGGAATACAACACAACCTCTTGTAATACAAAGTGATACTTTTATGTGAGCGAGTCTCTTGCGTTGGAGAAAACCTTTAATTTGTACAATACATTGCGGCAGCAGAACACACAGTCACACTCGCTTTTACAGAAAAGTTGGGGATTGTAATCCTTCCTCCTTTAGGTAAAGCAATAAAGCCCAACCAAATCTCATATTCACAGTGCAAAATGTTAATGAAAGGAGGGGTGGGTGAGTGTGGGGGGTGACGATAGGGACGGCTGCCAACATCAACTCACAGCTTCCTGGTTTGCAAAAGGGAGTTGAAGCAGAGAGGAATGGTGTTCAGCTCCAAAATCCTGTCAGATCCATAATGACTATCACATTTTCCATGTGTGGCTCAGACGGCAGACAGATGGAATTCACTAAATTAAAGCTTAAAGCTTTCCATGCATTCATGCATGTTTAATTAATATATCAGGAAAATAAGCTGGATCACTTTTCCCTTACTGCACATATGTGACACACTTGTAAAGTAGAAGTAAAGCATCTCTGAACACATAGACTTTGTATTATATATTATAGTATTAGTGCCGCTTGTGTTGGTCTGTATTCAGTCACTCCACATGTTCGGCGCTTCCAAGTTACCTTTTATGGTAGCACAGTCTAGGAATTTGCCAAAATAGTGAGCAATTATTTGAAATAATTACTCCAACATGAACATTCATGATGTTTTATCCAGACAAACAATAGCTGGACTTGTTAAATATTGACAAAATTCTGGTCAGAACCAGGCAATGCAAAGCTTTACATTCAGTTTGTCACAGTGCAACATGCCTTGCGAGAATGTGTAGGTTAGGTAAAGTATTTAAAATTTTAAAATCAAAATGATCTTCTAAAATGCGTGATAGATGTTCCACGTAAAGAGTCATCTTGGTTCCAACGTAGCAGCAGCTAGATTAAAGTGAGGATCCATCATCATGGTGCACAACTGTTTTAGTGTGATTCACTACCAGTTCCCAAAATGCTGTTTTTAATGACACTTAGACCAAAAAAGGTTCTAACATATAATCACCTGATTTTTTTTTCACAGGTAGGATGGATCTTATTCCTCCTAAATGATATAAATCATGTATAATATTGATGTATTTACTCAGGTAAATGATGCTGTGGTTCTCTGTGGAAGATTGAAATGGCTGCTGTGTTGCTGGTGTGACTGATTGCCACTTACTGTGTGTTCACTGTCGTAAGGTGTTGGTGTATGCTTCCAAAATTCTACTTAAATGCTATAAATTGCTACAGATTTAGGCACGCAAGTGACATTTAGAATTTAGGTTATGTTTAAAACAGCCGTTGTTGTGGCATGTAAACAGTACCAAATCTTGACTTTTATCCTATTAGTGGTCTGTAACTCCAGTCTCCTGTAAATGACCCGTCCATCCATTCACCTCATTCTCTCGATGAATCACTCATTTTTTTCCTTTATTTGTCCACATGGTTTGTTTTTGCAGGTTAGCATCGAAAGTGGATCTTTTTTACAGTTGCCAAGTGGTTTTGGAGCAGCATGAGAATGCATTGAATATATACTGTGGAACTGACAAGGGATATTCACTGTTTGTGTGAGGGGATGAATGGATGACATTCATCTCAAAACTCTAGCTCAGTTTCCTCCCTACAGGGACAGTGAACATAAATTCATCTCAATCATCAATCTAATATTTTCTTTAAAGAGATTTTATATTAAGATGTGGAATCACTGCTGTTACTGAACTGGCCTCTTTTCAAACCGATATCTGATCAAAATATATTATTTTTCTTAAGTAACAGAAGGAAAAAAAAAACATCTAGAACTTTAAGGGCCCATCAGTTCGATAGCAGGATTAGATAATAAAATCTGAATGTTAAGGTTAATAAAACTCGTCACTCTGGCCTCTAGTGACGCTTGAGAATCACAGATTCAGATCTCCCATCCTTCGAGAGTCTCCTCTCAAGCACCCCTTCTAAATTACTCTAAACAAACAGTTGTGTAGAGTAATTTAGAGCAATTGTCTGGTGTCGATTACCGCCTTCGGAGAGTGGTCTTGCCTCCACGTGATTCACAATCCAGATGTGAGACGGTTCCTCCTGCCTTGTGAGGCTTTGCCTTGACTGCTCGGAGGTAAAAGAGCGTGCCACCCTCAAGTCTGGAGTGTGTCTGTCTAAACAGAATTCAGCATTAAAACACAGTTCCTCTTCCAGACCAGGATGGTCTTCTTGTCAGTCAGACTAACCCGGTACACCCCTGCATCTGACCGCAGATCCACCAGGCCACCCAGAAGAAAGCCTGATGCAGCGTGAACAGAGCGCATCGGTTCCTACCTCAAATGAATCCCTGCTCCATTCTGTACTTTGTCTTGCTGATTTTGGAGGTGTTGAAATATTCTGGAAAAAGCATATAATTTTAATAATTGAACAAATTGCATGCGGTTTGACCTCCCTCTTATAAATGAATCGCTGTAGCGAACAGCTCAAACATGATTGGAAATTCTTTTTGCTTCCACTTTAAGAAATGCATATTTGGATCAAAGATCTGCTCTCACTGAATCACAGTATATTCTAAATGTACATGAATGCCAAACTGGATATAACTGACATGAAACTAAACCATATTAATGCTCTATAACCACCTGACAGCAAACAGACCACAGTCATATTTATAGTTTTATTGCTCTCAAAGTCACCATTAAATGATAGAGCCTCTTATTGCAAGAAATCCCTAAATCACAGAGTGGCTTATTCCGCACCGACCATAATGTTATACAGACGTTACCCACAAGCGACACCCGAAGTACCACGAAGTATCTATTGGGTCAGGAAGAAAACGTCTTTTGTGACGGAGACGTGTTTCTTCACTGGCCTTCGGGTTGACCAGTCCTGCCTTAATATGGTAGAGTCGGTGATGAATCTGGCCGACGTGGTGATGAGTTTGGCTAATGTGGGCACAGTCTGAAAAAGAGTTGTCCTGCAGAGATTTTCACAACCACTTCAGTTTTTGTCAGATATCCTATATATCCACATGGCTGTTTTACTGCTTCAAGGTTCAATGTGGTTGCACCCCAGTAAGACAGGAGCCGTATTTCAGTGCATTAACATGTGGGAGCCCGTTTCAGGGGGATCTGATGCTCGGATTTGGCTTTTTGTTGTTGTTGTTGTTCTCTTTTTACAGATCACAACTTCAGAACAGCATTCCAGATATTTAAGGATAACTTTTGTATAATCACAAATTTCACTTGTGTATTCTTTATCAAGAAAAAAACTAAACAAAAAACTTTCAGATGGGTCCTTAAAAACATTTTTTTTTTTTTTTAACTTTTGGATCCTCTCAACAATCAAAAATATGTTCTTGGGAAGTCCAGCATAAACTAAAATGTGCTACTCAAATTCAAGTGCAAGTAAGTAAGATAGTCCTACAGCCAGTGACATTAAAAAAAAAAAAAAAAAATCAGAAGGTGCAGATGGTGGAATACATTGACCAGAGGGGGGAGATCCCACCCTGGAGACAGTGATGTTTACATATCCACAGTTCTGTCTGGTTTGTTATCAGTTAAGAACTTTAAATTCAAAGGTAGAGATTCTGTAATGGCCAAAGATGAATGAAAAAGAATGTTAACAGTGAGCACAGACCGATTTTAAACATTATTCAAAGAGTAAATGATCTGTACAAGATGCTTTAAGTTCCCATCCCAATTTCCAAAAAAACACCAACTAAAGCCTCTCCAGTAGGACGCCGTGCCACAAACACCGTGTTGTGGTTTATTATCCCAGCTGCTCATCAGAGACGGAGAACTTCATGATATTTATTTTATTTCTGGTTTTCTCCGACTGGTGACATTTGGCTGTTTGTTTTTCCTTCAAGGCGCTCGCCAGCGCTCCGTCAGCACTGGGGGTCTTTGTAGTGGGTTTCACATTTTGACTGGCAACCTGAAGCAGCCGGCAGGGGTCCTGGCCCTGGAGACATCAAATCTGATGAAATTCATTTTGCAGCTAAGGACAAATCTGAAGGAACTTATTCAATACTGAAATCTGTTTCCTTTGTGTTGTGTTTTCATTGGAAGAAGATAATGATGATTTAAATATTTCATGATGATATTATCAAGTACTGCATGGTATTTTCTTGCAGCTATCTAAGACAGAAGGCCCTTGAATGATTTTTCCTTTGGATGTTTTTTCTTGTTTTTCTTGTCCTGCGTCCCAGCATTCTCTCTTTGAACTCACCGTTTCCACGCTTTTGTGCTGATCGCCTTGTATTTCTTTCAAAGTCAAGCCTCGGCACAATATCAAATTTAGGATGCTTATGTGTGGCTCATTAACCAGTGGGCCACACACACACTCACACACAGAAGAAAAAAGAAACACACACTTTCTAGAGAGCTGCAGCGTTTGCAGTGCTCAAGCACCAATGTTTTCCTTTGTAACTAAAACCCAAGTCGCTCCATGGGCCCCAAATCCCCGAGCTGAGTAAGTCCATTTCCACTCCCCACTCCATTGTTGATGAAGTTTTCTGGAAAGACGGCCTGTTTGTGTTACTGCAGCGAGCGCTGAGTCTGTGCAGAGCCAAGCGGGGCCTCTGGGTTGGTGGGAGGGGGCGGGGCAGGAGAGGCTGTGGATGCTGCCTGAACGCCTGTCAGACCACGACTCAGCTGACAACCTTTTTTGGAAGTATTTATTTCCTTACCCTTTACTCTAAGTTTGGTGCTACGTCATCACTGTGAGAGAGGAGTGCACTCATCATGAGAGGCCCGTCTCACTTTTAGTGTTGTGTGTCACAGTCACTGAGAATTAATCTGCACTTTATTTGCAATTAATCTATATATCCAAGTATACTAAGAACAAAGCCAAAGGAATTTATCACCTGAGGCTGCTGTTAGTTTAATCTCTTCAAAATCTATAGCTCTGAGTCCAGTTTTTCTTTGTTTTTAATCATCACCATCACAGCACTGCATATTTCACCTCATTGTCCATGGAATCATGGTGCAATTTCCTGTTGGGATGTTTATGATTTTATTTTGTCTGCATTTCCTGGCTGCATTGATGACATTGACTAATACTGAAGCTGATGAGCCAGAGTTTGTGTTTATGTCCACACCCATGCCTTTGTCAAAGATAAGCCCACTTTTTCTCCCATCACACATCACAGGATTCCCCTAACAACGTGAAATAACATATACAAAAAACTCCCCACAATCTAAAGTTAATAGGTGATAAAATGCTGACAAAATGTATGCAACCATCAGACTAATCACTTATGCGGCATTTTCTTTGACCGATCACACAACTGTGCAAATAAAACTTAAACAAATAGTGCAACACATGGAAGAAATAGTTCGTTGGCCTGGTCAGAGCAGCTTCCCGTGTAACCTCGATGAGGTGGCTTTTTCTGATCTGCATATGAAACCTTTATATGTTCACAAAATGTACTGACAATATGGCTACTTCACAGGTTTGTGAGGAAAATATAACTCATCTACATCTGCCATGGTTATATATTAAGTGGAGTTTGGCTCTTATCAGTGTTTATACAATCTGTAAGCTAAAATACTGCCGTATGTTCACAAAATGTTCAAAGTCTCCTCACCTGAGTATGGAAACCTGCCTATAGATCAAAAGGAGTCTGACAGATGACTTAAATCTTTATGTGGAAAATCTAAACCTGCTTCTCTCCCCTTCATTCAAGCGGCAGACATTTGGAGCCTGTGAGAGCTGGTGGATGATGTAATCTCAGTTACCTCTGAATTTGAAAATACCTTTTATTTGCTGTGATAGAAAGCATAAGGAGAGAAGTCCTGTCAAAGAGACACCTTTTTTCTTTTTTTTCTTTTTTTTTTTACTTTCCTCACTCTCCTAGACTTTTTACTTGGATAATCTGGCCAGTGTTACAGTTCCTGAGAGGTTCCTGGCTTGTGGTTATGGATGTCATGGTGGTTTTTTTGCTTTTACATTTCATTGAGCTCGATCACTATTTCCCCTCCACCTTGTGGATCTGTAAATCATTTTGCTTCCTCTATTTCTCTTTTTGTCAGTTTCTCTCATGTCATATTTTTTCTAAAATACTTCTCATGTGACAGAACTTTGGCTTTGTCCTGATCGTCCTCACCCCTCATCTGTCTTTTACCTGATTTACTGTCAATCATTATGCCCACATATGTCTCCTGTGATGGAGGCGTATGGTTTCCATCACAATAAAAGTGATGGAACCAAAATCGGGCCACACATGAAGCCGGGATGGTGTCAGTTTCCTGCAGGGCCCCAGAGCCATCCTACAAACCCAGAATCCTCTGTACTTCCCGTGATTGCATCATTGACAGGTACAGCCCTCAAAGTGCACATCCAGAATATATTCTCCATGCTGTTTAGAGACAGCCAGTTATTAGGCGGAGCAGTCGCACCGCCAGGACCTCCACTGCAAGATAAATGTGTATTGCCAGTAGATGGTGTTCAGCATGGATGCACAGCCTGTCCCCGCTTTGCTCAACAGTGTCATTACAAGAGCTGTAAGTGACGAGTTTATTCGTTAGGAGGTTCCAGACTTTTGCATGAGGACATCCAAATAGATTTTTCTTCACTGGAAAATCTTGTTCACTGTCCTTTTTCCAAGCTCTAAGTTGTAAAGGATACATGGCGCAGGGTCAGACTTAAAAGCCTTGAGGATCTTTTGCTGCAGAAGGACATTGGTAGAGACAGGTAATTCAAAACATCACAAACAGCACAGCTTTGATTTGAGAGAAAGATATTGGTTACAGACTTTTCTATCAGCAATCTGAGTACTTGAAAGGTATTGATTTATGTCCGAAAATGCACACTAGCAGCCACGCACGCATGCCAGACGCACACTGCAGGGCAGGACTTAAAGCAGGCCACCTCTCATAGCCACCAAGCTGACCGAGCTGTGTATGACTCATTCACTGGGTTATCATCTCCCTCCTGACTGTAAAAAAAAAAAAAAAGAAAGTGGATTGAAAAGACAGAAGATGAGTGTATCGTGTTGTATGTGTTGAGTGTGAGAAGTGGCATTGAAAATGCAGTATGTGAATGCAATTGTGTGCATGTCTGTTTGTATGTGTGAATATTACATCAA
>OMNM01009244.1:4695-15240 GCA_900302745.1 Parablennius parvicornis | reverse complement strand
ATAAATGTGGTTTATTCTAAGAAACCCAATGCAAGTTGTTTGAAACGTTTTAATTTGCCCATTTTGCCTGTCCTGAACGCCTGTTGACAGTAAATCAACCAGTCACATGTGATCTGTAGTTGCAGGCACTCCAGTCTTATTAATTGCTGTGCCTCATTAAGGCAATTTTTCCTCCACACTACCCGGATTTCATGACTGTACCAACACGAGAAGCAACGAGCTCGGTCACGACCGATGACTCAATGCTAATGATCTGTGGGGAAAAGTTTTCCAGCTGCTGAAAACTTGGTTCCTGAACATGACGTCCGCAGGGAAAAATTAAACAATCAGTGGGAACATTAAAAAAAAAAAAAAAAAGCGTGTGTGGAAGTGGAAGCCAATCACTAAAGTGAGAATATAAGTATCCACGTCAAAATTATCAAATGACACTTGGGATTGATTGCAACCTTTTTGATAATCGAACAAAAAAAAAAAAAAAAAGAAAATTGCTGCATGGCACCCTACCACAGGAGATGGGATGATTATGCTGCTCGATTACAGCCAATCACACACAAATTGCATTGTAATGGTGAGGGTCTGTGCAAAGCAACATCTGCTCGCATAAAAGCACCACTTGCCACTATGTTTGAGTTTCAGCGATTTCCCTCCTTGTCACAGCCGAGAAAATATCGGCGAAAATTAACATGTTTGGTATTTTTAGTGAGAGGAAAAACCCTTAAAAAAATTTGGCTTCAGTCGAGACACCGGTCCTCCTCCAAGTTGTGAATATGTGCATTTCTGCTGGAGGGGAAGACATGTCTGTGTGAGGGAGGGTATGTCGGCTGATGCTGTGGGACCCAGGTGGTCTCGAGTCTCGGGATCACCGTGCGTCATCCAGACAGGATACACCGTCATTTCCCAAAAGCACAGCCACTCTGGCCTTGTGAGATGAAGTGAGAGCGGGCTGAATGACACTGGCCGTGGTCCACATATTCACACATTCTGAACCGAGAAAAGTCATTTCACTCAAGTGGAAGAACTTATTTCTTTAAAAAAGTACTTGCGCTTTACTCAAGCATTTCCATTTAGGCACCGTCACCCAGCCTTTCAGAGGGAAAGCAGAGCATTGATCCACTCTGTTACAATTATCAACTATGATAATAATAATGACAAACACACATGAACAATGTCTATCTATACACACACACACATAGATATATAATATTGGCTCCTGTAACAAATGCAAATTGTTATACCATTGTGCCAGCTTGGTTTTGTACAAAAACGCCTGGGAATTTCATGCATTTTTATGTTAGCAGTTGCATATAAATTTGCTTTTTAGGTACATTTGTGCATTGGTTTGTACATACTGATTGGCTATGTTTTCTAAGTTGTAAACGTTTTTCATTACACGATTTGGCTTTCAATAAAAATGTTTTTAACCCTCCCCCACAAACTGAATTTTTTGTTGTTGTGATTTTAGGTCCAGTATTTCAAAATGAGTAAATAATTGTAGAATTCAATAGGTAAGGTTGTGCTGGACAAAAAAAGACACCAATCATTCAAGTTAATCAGTCATTTATGTTGAAATAAAGGTAAAAGCAAAATTAGTTAAAAAGGTCAAACTGACTGCGTCCCGAAACTTGATCGGAATCATGCCCAAGTCACAAACGGGAGTAGATACAGTAAAATAAATAAATGAATATATAAATCCTATCATACTTTGAGGATTTTACAGTTTCACTTCACATGGATGGATCTTGAAAGTATGGCTTGGCTAAACTTCCCGTTTGAGACCAAAGAGGAAGCACTTTCTTTACTTTGATAAAGTTGCTGAAAGGTTCTTGGGCTGCACTTTGTAAAGGTATCCTAAGGGGAGTTCCTGGAGACTAATTCCTCTGTCAAAAAAATTCAACTTTGAAGACTATAAGCCTTGCTCTGAAAAAAATTGACAATTTATCATGAAGTATTTTAAGCCTTTTCCCCAAAATATATTATGTGTATTAAGAACCACTGGAAGTCTTTAATCACCATGTTTGAAATCCATATTGAATTTCAAACGCTGCAGAAATACAAGGCTTTTTGCACGGTGCTGTTCTACCTAAGTCAGTATTTCAATCTTGATACATCGTGGCTTAATATTAACTTCCTGCAGTTGTTATCTAACACAAAGTTTAATGGAAGCAGATCTTGCACTTATTATTGTGATGAGCTTAAACAAATAAAGCATTACATCAAAAACAATTTGACGTAATGCTTCGTTATATTCCATGAGATGTTCCGCTGTGTGTGTATATACATATACACACACACACATATATACACACATATATATAAAATGTCAAATTGTTCAACCTGAATAACACCTAAAAACTATTTATTGTATAAATGCACCTACCTCATAAATAACAACAATCATGTTTTTTTAGTTGTCAGAAGATGCAGTGTTTTTCATTTACTGCATTTTATTTTTTACATTTTACCCCCCAAGAGCTTTCACAAGCTGTAGCATTAAAATCAATGCTAAAAGCTAAAGGCGTGAATTTGAAAAAAGGTTTCCAGATGAGTCAGGAAGGAATATACATGCACGACATAAAAACACGACACGGTACAGGCTGTTTACAGTGGAACCACTGACACAAACACTTTACACATATTTACTGTGATCCGGAGCACTTTTCCATGACTCCAACTTAGCTCGAGCACAAGGGGGAAAAAAACTGTTTCCCCTGGGGGATCAGAGACTGACAGCAAAACTGACAAGGGACGGAAATGTTTCCCACTAAATGCACCATGAGGGAAATATTACAAATTAACCATCTGACATTTAAAAACTGAGTGAGAGCCTCAGTAGGGACTACAAGTAACAACTATGAAGACATGGTTTCTAAGAGGGCGCATGTGTCTTGTTTAAAACTGCTTTCAAAGAGAAATGTTAACCAATACACGAATTAGAAGCTAAAACCATTTTAGTTTGAACTGCGATGTACGTAATTCAAAAGGGTCACATGCGAGAGCCAAGATGAAAATCAGTGTAATTTAGAGAGACGAGAAGTGATATCAGGTGATTGTTTAACAGCTCCAGGCTGCAAAATCAGTAATAAAACCAATGTCAACTTGAAGTATTACTTTCACTAGCCTGCAGCTCGGAAGAACCTATCACAAATCGTACAGCTACGGGGAAGGATCCGAGTGTAGGTGGGAGATTGACTGTAGTTTCTTGGTCGACACATCTACTTGGCTTTCTTCTTCTGCTGCTCCTGGAAGAAGTCATTGCAGGCCACAGTGAGGGCGGCCACCAGCACCACAAACTCGTTGAAGTCCACCTCGTTGTCTTTGTTCGAGTCCAGGTCGTTCATGATCTTCTCCACAAGCATCGGATCTTTCTGAGACTGAAACGGAGAAATGATAAAAGCGAAAAGTCATACATACACACAGACACACACATATATATTTTTTTTCTCATAGGGGTGTAAAGCAGTCATCAGGTTCAGCCAATTTAAAAGCCCTTCAACACTCACTGCATGTGAAAAATCTATATTTGAAGCCGACTGCAGGACTGAAGGGGGATTCTGCCGTCGCAGCCGGGCGGGAAAAGCAGAGTGATGTTGCTGCTAAATGACCCGTGTGCCGCCGCTGATCACTCACGACATTGATTGCTCTGAAAAGACATGGCTTTCCTTTCCACCCTCTGCCCTCAGAGGCAGCGCTGATCTTTCTTGTGGTGGCAGTCATTAAGAATCAACATTTTACCAAAAGGTTAGGAATTAAAAAAAAGAAAAAAAAAACACACAAAAAAAACCAATCCCACTTGAGGCAATTTATTTCAAGTGGAGCTGTGTGTGCGGATATATATTTTGTGATGTACTTCATTTGTGATCAGACAGAGTTGATAGACATGAACAGATAAGATACTGATTTAATACACAGCCACAAAGGGAAAAATATGATCTATTTCATAAGGGAAAAAAAGAACAACGACCACCTTAAAAAAGTCATAACATTTGATTAATGTCCTTTCTGTTAGATATCTCACTCTGTGTATATAAAGATATCAATATCTACCAAACTATATAAATACAAACACCAATAAACACGTCTTCTGTTCGACACTTCTCTTGATATTGATGTGTCCATGACGTGCTCGTATGGCTTTTTACATCCCTCTATATAGGAACGATGTATTAAAGTAACTGATTACAGTGAGGCCGAGGTAAAGATAAAGTTAACAGCTTGATTATCAAGTGTCAAAGTTCCCTGTTGGCAGAAACAAGAGAGCGAGCGTCTCGGTGAGGCTGCTTCTATTCTCAGAGGTGACTGCAGCCCACGGGGAGGTGGTGACATCATGAGGATGTCTATATTTGGAGGTGATATGGGCCACTGAAGATGATGATGATGATGATGATGTGTGAGCACCTGAGGCTTCCCTTTCCGAACGAAGGAGGACAAGAAAAGAGGAGAAGGATATCTGAAGGTATCGCTAAGCTTTTTGTTAAAAATCCTCACCTACACACTGCTATCTCAGTGTCTCAGGGGGCCGGGACTTATCTTAAATGACCTTATCTGTCTCCTTCTCCACCTTCTTTATTTTCTGTGGTGCCGCGACGCGAGAGCCACCGGCAGTTTACACCCTTTTGACAGCAGGATAGCAATCAATGAGGCAACGGTATCCTCCAACAAGGTCGACCACGCTAAATCATGTGAACTGGAAAAACAGCTCCATGGAACGTGACCTTCAGGTGAAAAAAAAAAAAAAAAAAACGCAACAAAAACCTCGTCGAGGTTGTTAAATAATTCGTAGAAATGTCAACAAAAGCTATGGAAGACTGAAATAGGTGGTGGTTTACCGTGAGGAAGTCGGTGAGCTCGCTGTTCAGGAGCTGCTTCAGCTCGCCTTTGTTGAGCTTGTATTTGTCGCCGTCGTTTCCAGAGTAGTTGTAGAACACCGTTATCAGCGCGTCCATCGCGCCCTCGAGCTGGCTCGGCATTCTTCTGCTGGAAGGATGAGGAACTTCACGTGGCTTCCTGGAAAAGCAAAATGACTCACATGCTCCATTACCTCGGAAAATCATCGCGTACATGAGAGGAAAAAAGACGGGCAATTATGTGTCTGTGAAGGAAGTCCTCTTACCCGGTTTAGAGTCCCACACAAAGTGTGCTGAGAGACGCTGCGGCTCCGCTTGTTTATTAGGAAATAGGGAGAAGGTGAGTGGGCCATCCTCCGTCTTGGTGGCGATAATTAATTCCACAGGTGAGACGGCCATGGTAACGCTCTTCCTCTGCTGGTTTTTAATCAGCGTATAGTTAAGTGAAAAACAAAACACGTACCAGTGTAACCCGGCAGCCCTCCTGGGACATTCGTGTGTCTGTATCACTTAATGCTCCGTTCAACACTTCATCAGGGGGAAAGATAGTAAAGACCTGATGAGATGGGTTCATTCTAAAAGTACAAGACCGGGTTTATTTCAGGTGATTCTTCGTCGTTGCATCGACAGTAGTTCATTTAGTTTTTTTCAAAACTTATGCGGTAAGCTTGAATACATCTAAATGAAAAAGATAAACGCGGTCTTGTTGACTCACGTTGAAAAAGATGAACTGATTTATTAGGATTTGGTTATTTTTTGTATTTTTCTTTAGGAACCATATTTTTATGCTCTTATTAACACTAAAGTATTTTATCAGCTTGTAAAAACATATTTTTTGTAAGTCCTCTGAAAGACTGATTTTTTTATTTTTTGGTATTTCATCCTATTTATATCAGTGATTCTTATTTTTTTAAATATTTATTTTTTAAATGTTTATAGTATCACACATGTTTAACATGTTTCTTCACTGAACTACGCTTTTGAGAGCTTTAACCTGTATGATCTGCTATTCTGTCTTACTCCCCTTATGATTTCATATTCACATGTGTGTATTCATTTGTGCTATATTTATCAGCTGCGTTGTATAATTTAACTTAAAAATATATCTTTTTAGAGTAATAAAATAAAATAAACAAAAAAATAAATCCCTTTTAAATGCTTTTATATTCAATTCATGTTCATTCATTTCTATTCAAATTTTCAGGCAGTTTTGGAGATTGCTTGAAAATTAACACACTCATAACAGATTTACCTAGAACCAACATTTACTAAACCTAACTCCATTTAACCAAAGTATAACAGCCAGGCCATACAAACACGTGATTGTTTAAGTTGAATAAAGAGCTTTCAGATTAAATTTCTGTATGAATCCTGCCGCCATGTTTCATCAACCAGCACTATTATTCTGCTTCTCGTGACTCTGCAATAGTCGATGTATATTTCAATGAAGTCCACATTTCACTGCAACATATTTAGAGTAAAGACTTTCCAAACTTTGAAGTTAACATTTTTATGACATTTTCCAAAACAAGCCCTCAGCTAAAGGAAACAATCTCAACAGTGGTGTGAGGTTTCGTGCGGCTCTGGGGAGAGTTTAGTTTGTGGCTTATGAGGAAGTAACACTGATGATGACACAGTGATGTGAACACGGTCGTCTAAACCGCTTCCACTGCAGTGATTATTCTTGTGTTATTTTTGTCCATTATGAATAAACAAGACGGCACTTTTAAAATACCAATGTGAAGAATGACACAACAACAAAACAAAGGGGAAAAAAAAGGTAGCAAAACAAATCTATTAGAATTTATCAATAAATAGAATCTATTGAAACATTTTCAGAAAGTTGCATTTCCCCCTTTTACACAGTGAGTTGGAGCATCGTCGAAAAGTTACACCTTGGAAGCAGTTTTTAAGAAGTTGCTTTTTCAGTGTTTCCGAGCACATAAATGGACATCCCAAAAACGTTTTTACTTTGCATCAGAAAATGTTACGTAACATATATACAAGCACACAGATAAATGTCCATAAGACACAAACTTGAAGAGTCCCCCATATAGTTGCCTGAACAGATAAAACACGGACTCCCATAGACCTCTGAGCTTATTCAACGCCACGACGTCAGCTACCAATCCTTTAAATGCGACTACCATATTTTCTGGACTATACTGCATGCAACTTTTAATTATTTGGCTGGTAATTCAACCACTAGATGGAGGTGTGACACAACAGAATGCTGCTACAGGAAAACCTCCATTACTACCATACGAGACAGCCTGCGCAAGGATGTCACCAAAAAGAAAACAGTGGAATTTAAAGCAAGATTTCAAATATATAATTTGCAGAAAACTAAAACAGACCAGCAGAAAGAGTTTGGAGTGTCTGACAAACTGGTAAGGGAATGAAGAAAATCACTGCTATTATGGAAAACAGTTTCCAATAATAGGTGTACATGTTCTGCAGTATTGCAAACTTTGGTAGTACGTGTAAAAGTAGCACCCACATGGACGGCAGGACCGAAAGTATCCCAACAGAACATTTCTCAAAGCTACTCCACAAATTGCAAAGGTTTTAAAGTCAATAGAGCTGCGACCCACTGCTGTCAAACATCATCTCATTGAAGGCCCACTTTAGAGTTTAAGCAGTAGAGAAAAAAATTACTAAAGAATAACCACTTCTGAAAATGGATTCTTTATCTGTGATAGAGCATATATTTTCCCTTATACTTAAATACCAGATTGAAGTAATTCAATGAACTCATAAACATAAAACTTAAACCTTTACCTGACCACACTTACTGTATATTCATATCTCATACAATAAAGAAGTATTAAATAGTTTTTAACTGCTTATGAAAATTTTCCAAATATTTAACAACTTTTGTTTTTTTCTGTTTCGGCTGCTTTTTAAATTTTGACAAATGTTCAATGTGGGGGATGAACTAAAATAAAAAGAAATCAAATTGCATCAGCCTAAAAATTTCACATTCATTTAATGACAAAAATATTGGCCAGGAGGTTGAGACAACTGGCATAATGTGTTCTGATGTCCTCCCAAGGTAAACCATGCACCCGCACGCAGCCATCCATGTGATCAGCCCACAATCTTCTGCTGCAGGTGCCGACTGATGGTGATTTTTGCGGTGGAAAGGGAAGAGAGTAGGTATGAACACTAATAGTGTGCGATACCAAGTAAATACAGGCCCAGTATTGTCGATACCGATACTTTCTAATATTCAAGGTTAATGCATCATCAAATAGTACCTCACAGGTGTGTGACAAACAGGTGTGTTCCATACACGACAAATAGTAGTGTATGGGAGTCGTTTTTTTTTGTTTTTTTTTATCAAAACCAATACTAACCTCTACACAAATTTGAGCTAATCACATACACAGGTCACTAATGATTAATGATCTATCGCCACTTCCTTGGACCATGTTTGATAACGACGTCAAAACAAATAAGAATTTCTCACATTTATAGAAATCTTTTGTCTTAATTTGCTCCCTGCACCAGTCCAACACTGTCCTTTCTATCCACGAACACAGCAGAAACACACCACCTCCGAGCCATTCAGTTTGGTTTTCTCAATAAAATTGCCTTGAACTGACTGTGATATATGCATTACAGGTACAAAAGCAGTTTTTTTCTTGTACACACAGTATGTCATATCATATTAAAGTCTATGTATTAAAAAAAACAACAGTTATCTTGCTTTGCAGTTTTTGTTGTTGCTATTTTTTCAGTTTCACCTTGTGATTTAAAAACCGTCACCTTGTCAGTGCCACTTGTTTTTCTTCATCCTTTGACATTCTGTGTCTGTTGTTGCCCATTCATTCCACACGTGACTGCACGCACGCGACCCACCCCTCTCCCTATTCAGAAAAAACTTTAAAAACATCAACACTCATTTATTGATCCTCGCTTCTTTGAAGAGTAATAATGAACGGAAATGATTTGAAAATACTAGATCGGACATGTTAGTTTCCATTTGGAGGTTGTTCTAGGCAACGAAACTAAAAGCTCGTATTCCCAGTTCAGTCCGAACACGAGGAACACGTAGGTGAAGAATGTCACTGGAGCATAAATCTATCTTATTATCACCCAGAATTGATTAACCAGTTTTACAAAACTGATTTTAGTGAAATGTATTGATGAGCATGAGCACAAAAAACTATTTTCTGTGTACATTTTTGTCAGCAGTGAATTTCTCATAGGATTATACACTTGGTTATAGTAACAAAAAAATATTTTTACTAGACTACATGCTCGCTTTTTGAAGTAACCAGATCAGGTTTCAGATAAAAATTTATATTTTTTACAATTCAACATCATCTTCTCTTTTTAAAACAGACTAAGTGTACTCGTCTTTGACTCACCTGAAAGGACGAAGGATCATTTTATATTTTTACGTGTTCCCCTCGGGCTCCCTACAGGATCTTCAAGGTCGCCAACAAGACAAAACATCCCCGGTGTGTTGTCACTCTCTTCCTGTGATACAGAGGAGGAAGAGGCACAATTAAGATTACTATGCTGAACAATCCAACTTTATTTATGTAGCACCGTGTCATAACATATCTCATCTCAGGGGAACTTTAATTTCAAGACCTTAGAGAGAAACAACAATTTCCCCTTGAGGGAGTACTAATAATAAAAAAAAAATAATAAGTTGTACCACATCTTATGTTCATATCAATACTAGTATGATTTCTCTTCTGTATGGAGCTTACATCAAATTGATGATGATGCGACACAAAAGCAACGAGAAGAAATACAAAGCGACATGACAGAGAGTAACATTGACCAAGAGGCTTGTTTTTCTCATGGCACTTTAATGAAAAGAAACATAACAATTGTCAGTTGTATTGCAGTGTGAGCAAACAGTAGCAGAAAAACAAAAACAAAAAAAAAATAGGGAAAACTTGGGGGAGACATAAAACTGCCTAAAACTAACTGAATCCAAAAAATAAAAAGACCAGATACCATTTGAAATTAAAATTATAAACTTATTCCAATTTCTTGAATATCTTATGAACCCATTATATTATAACAATAACTGATGTTTGAAAAATTTCATGGAAGGCTGAATCCTGTGTTGAATTTGACGGTGAATGCACAGTGATACAGTGGTTGACTTGCTTGTCTCATATAGAGAAAATCAAATTCTCTATTAGTGTGAATGTGTCTCTATGTTCACCCTGGGATGGACTAACGACTTTTTCAAGTTTCATCAATAGATAGTTGGAATTACATGGAACGTACATGTTCATTTCAGCAATGTTTAGGGTTCAGCTGCAGAAAAAATGATAGTGAAATCATATTAGACCTGCAGAAGAACAGTGAGAAAAGACTTAATGTGCATACATTCTAAAGTTTTCTCAAAGCTGCCCGAACTTCCTCTCACAGAGATGCCACTGTCGTCGTTTTGCCTCGCCGACACACGCGGTCGGCCTGTGAATAAACCTGCTGATGTGTCTCACACCAACTCTCGGGGTTTTTTCCCACCCCGTTGTTCAGCAGCAGGCTGACTGGAGTCTCTGTCTCGCTCGGCCGCGGAGGTTGTTTTTGGAGAGGATGGTGGACTTGCACCTGTTGATGAGCCCTGACGTGGTTCTGTCTCTGAGGATGTGCTCGCTTCAGAGCTGCAAGACACTGTGGGAACAAACGCAGTCACACAGCCTTGAGCGGAGAACCACAGCGAGAG
>OMNM01009241.1:6204-16970 GCA_900302745.1 Parablennius parvicornis | reverse complement strand
TCACCTGACCATTTTTTTTTTTTTTTTGTGGCAGCAAGCAAGAGAAAAACTTTCCTTCTAAAAACTTGTGAAAGTATTTTACTTTTTCCACTTCTTCAAACAGTGCTATTGTTTCAACCCAAACAGTCAAACTACTTGATTGATCAGCGAAACACCGAAAGGAACTTGCAAAAGAATGAATGTGTGAAATATAAGCTGGTTTCAAAAGTGCAAAAACTCAATCAAAAATGCCTCAAGACGCATTTGTTACAACTTGTATTGTAAATTTACACCGAACTCATTTTGGTGCATTGTATGCTAAAACTGTGATTTTATTTACTGTATCATGAAAATAAATAACCTTTTTAAATAGAAAAGTAGAGTCTAAAGAATTCAAATCGTTATCGGATCACAGGATTCTGCATAATCTCACACATTCAGCCTTATGAGCTTGTGTTAATGCTTTTTTGCAATAAGATCGTTAGCTTTCACAGCTACATCACTGAGATTTGAGCTATATTTATACCTCATGCTGTTCATTTCCCGGTCTCAGTGTTGAATTCTGTCTTCTACACTTATGGAAACAGTTCGAGCCCAGAGGATTCTTCTTTGTTATTATAATTATTAGCAAAATTGACCAAACTGAATCTTGTTGAGAGCCGGATTCTGCCCCAGGGCCTCATGTGAAACATAAAAATAACCTAAACAATTAACTGACAATACAATTGTTTTATTAAATAATCCTGAAATGAACTTGTATGGGACTTTTGAGAAAATGCATTTCAGTCAATGCGAAAGTTTTGGCAGTGCTCTGATGGCACAGATAAATGCCTAGCAATTCAGTTTGCCTCGTCTGAACATTAACAAAACATAAATTAAGCCTAAAAATGGTAACGTGTAAAATATTTGTAAGATATTGCAGGGTTCTGCGTTTGGTCCAAAAAGAAAGGTTACGTGTTGAACCAGCTTCAGGTCGGTTTATAGTCTGGATATCTTTAGCTTTCTCACTAAAATAACTACTTTAAAAAAAAAAAAAAGGTTGTACAATTTTGTATTTGAATATCTCATTCTGCATAGTTTTGTTGTAAGAAATAGAATTTGTTAAAAACACAACCTTCTCATTGCCCCTTTTTAAAATAGTTGTAGCTAACTTTTCAAGGATTTCTTACTTCTTTTTTTTTTTTAAACAAAAAATATAGAGACAATAACATTTGTAGTGAGTCATAAGCTTTGCAATCTGACAGCAAAACATTTAATGACTTTGCTTTACTATCAAGTCTAAAAATCGTTATAACTTGATTTTGTTTTTAGGTATTAAATCAATAAAGAAAAAAAATGTATCCTGTTTATCAGCAAGGTAAACATGAGCAAGAGGTGAAAACAATGTGTTAAAAGATGCTAAAAGGGCCGTCAGTTGACGGTGAAAGTCCAATTTGTGCAACTTTTAATATTTTCTTACTTTTGTGGATAAAGCGAAATGGTAACCTCTGATTTAACGATTACTAAACAAGGACATTCAAAATATTCAAAGAACGGCCTAGTTAGATTCCAATCCACCTCTGTGAGACAGACACAGACAGACGGGTTGAGACAGCCAGCAGGGCACAGAGAGTTTATTTTAGGCGCTGGCGCAGTACGTCTATGCTGCGTCTCTGCCGAGGGAAGACATTTTTTATTCACCTCCTTTCAACTGGCTTATAGGGCGCTCTGCTGACACTGTTCATTTCCCTGATGAAGGGGTGGCTGAACTGTTTGCCTTTCATCTGACACGTGATGCACTTATAACACCCGCCATGATTTTGATCCCGAGAACAGGTTGTGCTGTAGAAAAATAAAAGTACCTGCATGCAGCCTCTTGCCATAACTTGTTCATCTTTTTATAAAAATGTATTGTTACATAGGTTCTTGACAACGCGTGTTCAACAGCTGTACCTGTTTCATGTCTCTTTTGCAACCTCAGTTCTCCTTCTTTCCTTCGTGTCTCGCAACTTTCTGTCTCACCTTCGGTTCGGATCGGTTTCTGCACCCACCTGATGATGTGGAAGATGGCGGATATGAGGAGCTCGTTATAGATGGCCACAGCCATGTACCGCGGCTCATGGAAAGCGGAGGGAATGGACCGGACGGCGTAGCACAGGTAAACCCCCCACAGCAGGAACAGGAACTCAGCTGAGTAGCAAAACAAGGAAAAACAAATAAACTATTGTTTAGAAAACATTCAACCCCTCTGGAGTGCACAAGGTTGTTCGGATACGTATTTTAAAACAAAACACATGAAAGAAATTCTGGACATTTTTTTGTGACGTTGAACTGGTTCCATGTTTTTTCATGGTGCGATTTTGCTATACAATGTGCTTAATAAACTTAGTCACATTTTAAGCCATTTCAAAAGTTTGCCAAACAAGTTATTGGACATGAGACTCTGGTCAGGGCCATCTGTGCAGGACACTTTGTGTTGTTTCATGAAAACTGTCCAGACATTGTCATCAACCGAGAGTTGAGCTCTCCTCAGTGCTTGGCGAGATGAGTGTGTGACCTTTAGCAGCCCAGCACAAACAGACCCCGCTGCAACCATAAGTGCTGCACGCATGGATTAATCGCGGCTTTCATGTCTTCTCCAGCATTTTGGTTTCCATACAAACACCATGGAAAGAAACTGCAAAATGAGTCTAAATATATTCTTGTAAACACCAACTCTGATGACAAAGACTGGAGTCTTCTAGAGTATTTATTCATTTTTTTCCCCCCTCACAGTGCAGATTTTTCAAAACTTTTATTCATATCTGTGTTTTGTCCTCCCTGTAACATTACATTTTTAGAATCTCATAGATTATGTCTGATTTTGTTTCAGGTAAATCTCAAGTTTAGATGGTTTTAACTTGTCACTCGAGAGGATTTCATGGCATTAGAAGAGACCATTATGAACACTTATTGTGATTTTTATGTGCAACAGTAGACACACATAGTTCATGTTCGCTGCCTCTTCTGAGTTTTTCTTAATTCTTTGTTGTATGTTTTTGCAGCTGAACCTTTGTTCTGCTCATCAGATCTTTCCCTTTTTCTTTTTGTTTAAGCGCAGCAGCAAAGCTGCATGAACTGAGCCACTTTTGCATCAATTATAATATATGCGATCAGACATTCTAAATGGCAGGCAATTAAATAAAATAGAGAACAATGAGGGTTTGATACACAATATAATAATAGTAGCCACAATAATTCAGTTATATTCATAACATTTCATTGTTTTGTCAAATACCACTTTTAAAAGTGCACCCCTCTGAGTCTTTTACTGCTGTAACTCAATTCAACACATTTAATCAGATTCAGGTTTTGACAGAAATTGATAGATTGTTGGTTACCCATCTTAATTAAATACGCCCTTCTAAAAATGCTGTGTTATCATTACTTTAATGCTCACACACATGCACATATGCACACAAAGTATATCTGTTTCTTTTATACTATGCTTGACAGCTTGGCCCCAGCACCTTCAACATCACTAATGACATGGATCATGAATCAACGTGTATCATAGTTTTGAGTCAGAAGCTAAAAAAAAGAAGATAACCCGACTGGGCTTGATATAAAACATGATCATTTCCATTTTCTAAGTTTTGCTTTAATGTAAAACATCATCTGCAGACATTTGAATAAGGATAACGTACAGATATTTGTGTAACAATGTTACCTGTGGATATGAGGTGTTCTAATTGTGCACGTCCCCTGTGAGAAAGCTCTTTTCTGATCAGCATATTGGCACTCTCCTGCTTCCATGATGTCTCACACAGGTCACACAGCCTGAGAGCAATTTACAGAGTGTATATAAAAAGCTGGCTGTCTTCACTGCTATCAATCTACTTCAGAGTGCGTGTACAGATAGCTCATTATCATCTAAATTGTCAGTGTAATGAAATTTTAAATAACATCAGTTCCAAAAATCAATAGTAATTACTTTTGGATGTGAAGAAGGAAATTTCTTTAGAGTTTGCTGCATTTTGGAGATATGAAATAATGTCCTGAAGCTATCAAATATATTGTTTGTTTTCTCCCGAGCTGAACAAAAACATTGTGCATCCTTCATTGTTGTTAGGAAAGACAATGTGCTTGCAAATGTACAAACAATTTTCCAGGTTGTAATGCGCTGCATATAAAAATCCAATAATTATAAGCTTGCTTGTCAGAAACTGCTACTAAAACTAAGAACAGTGCCAAAGATTGTGTTGGCATACGAATCCGTAAAGTCTTTACAGTGATTAAAGCCCATTAATATTTATGAATGGGCTTCGTCTATAAATCATAACTAATTACAGGGTACTTAGCCTCGGAATCAGGACGCATGAAGAGCTTGCTTACATGAGGAAAGTGATAACAATTCTGACTAATATAGATTAATTGTGGATTCACATGAATGACTTATTGTTAGCATCATCAGCGGTGCTTTGTATCAGCTCTGTTTTGTTTTGCGCTCTAGTAGAAAATAGGATAAATTATGTATATTCAGGCCGACATGTGTTCTCTTGTCGGTATCATTAGAAAATGAACAAAAACCGCAGAAAAGCAATTAGGCAAATATTTCACCAGCATGACACGCGCCACGATAAATACAAATCCTTCAAAGCAGTATTGCAGGGTGCCTGTTGTCCTTCAGTGGAGTCTCAGTGCACGGGTATGTTTTCTCACAGGCTGTCAGAACAAACAGCGGGGCTCCTTGGTTTCATATCTTGGGTGAAAGGTATGAAGAAATACACACCAAACTCACTGAGCTGCAGAAATACGGGGATTTCCTGTGAGCTACTTGTTTAATTCCTTCTAAAGCAGTGTGTTTGTTGTAGGCTGTCTCTCGTGCACGCACGCACGCAGTCTCTAAAGACGCTGGTCCTCAGCCTCGTCTCCAGAGCATCCTTAGCCATCCTCCTTTCACGACCGCCTCTTCTCTTTCACTCTCCTCTGAAACGTTCGTCCCTCCTCAGCTCGCTCTGCATCGCTGCCCATAACCCTTACAAGCTTCAGACTTCACAGGCTCCTTTCTTCTTTTTCCCTGCCTCTTCCACTCCCTCTGTCTGCCTGTCTATCAGCTTTCAGACACGGGCCAAGCATCGCTCAGGGATCCGTCCGTTTCCACTTTCCAAACAGGATTAGTCTTCCCTGCTGACAGACTGGCTTCAGTAAGGTGCACATCACTGCCTCCTGCTTCAAGAATCTGCCTTTAAGAAGCTACTTTAACACATATGTGAAGCCATCTGGGCCCTGGAGGATGTCTGAGGGAAAGTAACTGCAACTTCATAGCACATTAGTCACTTTTAATGGTTGTTACCACACCGCAGGTACTTATTCTTATAGGATGTTTACTATTAGGGCTCAAGGTGGGACCAGAGCCAGGAGAAAAAAAAATATATCAATCAAAATTATGTTGATGTCCAAGGTTACAAGTGCAACTCGTGATGCTTTAATGTGGAGCGACTTAATCATGCATGCATCTTCTATAATATGGGATCAAATTTAGAGGATAAATAAGGGTTAGAGTTGATCTGACTAATGGTGAAAAAAAAAAATTGTACACCCTTGGATATCAGTCACTCCAAACAGAATGAAAAACAAAAACACACACATGCACTCATGTTCATATTTAATTTCAATTTATACCATTTATCCCCAAATGCATGTTTCTGGACGGTGGGAGGAAACCGGGTGACCCAAAGGAAAAAAATGCAGCCCTGCACAATGCAACGCAATGCAGCCTCTGACTGGATTGGGGGGATTCTTGATATGAGAGCTATGCACTAACCCACCTTGCTACCAGTAGGAAAAAAAAAAAAAAAGTTAATAATTTATGTTTTTTCAGATAACATCTCATCATTTTATCCAGTGATAGATTTTTCCTTGGTGCAGACTAGATAGAAGCGTCTTGTGGAAAATCCCTGAAGACATGCTTGTGATAAAAGACTGTCTGAATAAATGATGGTGGTACCTCTTGCCTGTGGGCGGGCTACGCTTCAACATTAGTGGCAGTCCTAGTTACAGTAACAGAAAGGGCACTCCATCTTGTTTGTTGCAGCGGTGCATTGTTAACTTTACACGCAGAACCATTTATTACACTGTGTGTGTGAGGAAAGGGGAATAAAATGATGGGCGCTATTGTCAGCATTCAAAAATGCATCAATTGGACGTGGAATTGGAATCGGAAGCTTTTCAAAATGCTGCTGTGTGTACATGGAGCTGAATGAAAGGAGCCATTATAGCACAATGATGCCTCCCGGCAAACATGGAACATGTTTTTTTGAGCAGTTTACGTCTTGCTGAAACAGGTAGCTCTCTGTATCTCCAGCAGGAAGCCCGTCAAAGCAGATAAATATTCCACTGGCCTGTACATTTTTATTCATCCTATCTTCTGCTACTACACCACATGGGATGAACTTTACTTAAAGGCTCAAAACTTTAGAAAACGGACCACTCTTTTTGTCTGCAGTCCATTTCCTGTGGGTACTTTCACCTATAGGAGAATGTCTGTAAGCTAAAAACTGCATTTAAGGTCAAGAGGTTTTTTTTTCCACTCTGTGTCCAGCTGTTTTTAATGGGAGTCATTTACCTTTTGACCAGGCTGCTATTGGAGCCTCAGGACTTTAAACCACTCACACTAGTGCCAAAACACTACAGTTATTCTTTAATTTCCCTCAGATGCCAGCAGGCCAAATAAAAGTCCCATAATGCAGTTTCTTAGTTTGATTGGACATTTAATTATAAGGAGCATGAAAACAAAACAAAACAAAAATAATTAAAAGATGTAAAGTGTATATTCAAATTACTACAATTCCAAAAAGGGTGGGACAAAGTATAAAATATCAATAAGGAGGATGCATCAATTTGTGATTTTATACAATTGTAGGAGCAATTTGTAACAGATCAGTCAGATGGCTGGAAGGTTCAGAAGGAAGAAAATATCCAAAGTACAAAATATGGTCAGACTATTGTATTTTGAGAATCATTTTGAATTGAAAAAGTTTATTTCCGACATGTGGGAATAACAACAAAACAAAATCAATAAATAAAAACATAACAAAACAGACAAACATAACAGAGTACAGCAAAGCGGGAAAAAGAAAGCAAATAGATAAATATTGGCCAAATATACACACACACACACACAAGAAAATGAGTTAATAAATAATCTAAATAATTTATAAATAATATAAATAGTTATAAATAATTCTTACACCAGTGTCAACAGCCTGTCCTCCTCCCTATTTTTTTGAAAATCATTTGTTTGTACCACTTTTTAATTGGTCGTGCTCGGACAGTGCCTGAGCTCCACCTACAATCTGTTCCACAGTCTCACTCTGTGCACATGGACTCAGACTGAATGTCAGTTTTCAATGTTGTGCCAGAGTGTTGTGGTGAGTACTCTGATCTCATAGCAGGAAGGTTGTGAGTTTAAATCCAGGACTTTCTGTATGGAGTTTGCATGTTCTGAATCCTCCGGTTCCTTCCCACATTCCAAAAAATATGCCTTTTGTCTATGAGTGTGAAGGTGAGTGTGTGTGGTTGGTTATCTCTGTGTTGTTCTGGTGACTTGTCTGGCTGCACCCTGTCTTAACTGGGATTGGCACCCCCAACCCTGAAATAGATAAAGCAGTGTAGAAGCTGGATGGATTGCTCATCAGGCCCTCAGGCAACCCTGCATTAAGAAGATGAATCTTTATATAGACCACTGCATAGGCTTGAGAAGCCACACAGTTCAAGTCCAGTTGAATATGGACATCTTCTTTGAGCCACAGGTGATTTAAAATGGTCTGAGAGAAAATGGATCAAAAGAACCAGGTCTCTTGAGCAGTGACAATCCAACCAGAATGAAACTACAGACCTCACACACCGTGTAAAGTGGCACTGCAATCAAATTCCATATAATTGTGATAAGATGGTAAAATTCTTGCCTTTTAGATTTGACAAGTTTTTATTATGTACTATTGCAAATCATGATCACGCAGGTGATATAATATTTAAAAAATAAATCTATTACAGAAGTAAGTGTATTAGATATTCACAAAATTCACTTGCTTACCAACAGCCATCATGTTGTCCCACCGGTCCAGCAGGCACATGCTGAACTGCAGCCCCTCTGGCGTGAGCCCCGCGGTGATCAAGGCCCGGTTCAGCTCCGGGTTCTGGCACACGGCCGAGGTCCAGGCCACCAGAAACCACAGCACCACCAAAACAATCACAGCCAGCAGCCGCAGAACCCTCCAGCTGGTCATGTAAGGGGTCCTTTGTGCCGTGCGGGACAGGAACACCTTTAAGACTCTGAGTAGAGAGAGAGCAAGGAGAAGACAGAAAGAGCCTGAGTGCCACAAACTGCAGGATGACGCGATAATGAGCAGTATATCTGGTGTTACTCTCTGTCCAACTGACAACTCACGCCTCCGGCTGTTGCTCTTATTAACATGCCCATGTGAATTAACAGCAGGAGGGGGAAACTGCTGTCTTGTTTCATTTCATTCATGTTCGTTGGGTAGATTGGGTTTGTTTATATTGTAATGTGTCAAGTAGAGCTCCTGAGAGAGGACAAGTTCTGGGTGTTAACATAGAAAACTATTTGATTAATTTAGTCTATATTTGTATATGTGTTTCCATCCCAAAATAATCTGAGGACTAAAACAAAAAAAAAAAACAAAAAAACAAAACAAAAAAAAAGGATTGCCGTCAGCAAACTAAAATAATTGTATTCTTATGCAGGACTTTTAAGTACTTTCTAAACAAATTGACGAATTTCAGACTGAACGTGTGAGACGGACGACATGTACAAGTAGTTTAACAGCAATCACTGCAACTATTGTGGTTCATTTTCTGCACTTTCATTTTCTTGACAGATGTTTTTGAGAGGCAGTGCTACCACATAAAGAGACTAGAAGCATGTAAATATATAGACATCACCGTCCAGACGGATAGAAAATAGTCAATTCTGTTCTTCCACTCCTCCTATACATTCCCTCTATCAGACTGTGACAAATCTATCTCATCTGATATATTCAACAGCAGCAGGCTGTGAGAGTTCGCCCCTTGGGGCACACTTCCCACCCTGCGAACTCAGAGGAACAAAAAAAAAAAAAATTGGTAATTTGGTCAAGGGAACACTTGTGCCGGCCTCTGACCTTCTTCTTCCATCTCGGCAACACTTGCTCACGGCTGAAGAACAGGAAGTCGGCAAGTGGATAGGGGAAAAATAAACAGTCTGATGTGAAATTCAAATGCGCTTATAGCACCAGTGTGAACACATGTGTGCGGGGAATGAGAGAGTGCTCATTTATTGAACGAGAGGAGGAGAGTAACGGGTGGGGAAGTTAATATGAGGAGATGAGAGACGTCTGCATTTTTATGTTTTGGCTCTTCATTACAATGGGAATAATTCATCTCTAGTAGAGATAACACGCCACATCCCACATCAATCAATCTTGATCTTCAGAGCACTTTTCAGACTTTTATGAAATGGAAATATGCAGAGTGATAAAATAAAGTGGGTCGATCAATACATTTCTCAAAAATGATGATGATGATATGATTAACATATAAATTGTTAGTATGGTTAGTATATACAAAATCATAACAGAGGCGGAAAATCCAGTTGAAGTAAGAACGTTGTAGATAATGTGGTAATTCTTGAAAGTTAGAATAAGATAGAATGAAAATAAAGTTTATAAATAAGTAAAGTACAGAAGAAGATAAGATGATATAAATAAACACACATGCATTCATATAAAACAGTATCAATCACAAAACATAAATGCTAGACAAAATTGTTTTCCACTTTAAAAACATGTCTCGCACGTGGCGATCAGCATTTTTTTTCTCGATTCAAGCGACTATACTTGTGAGTTTTCAGTACCTGTACAGTTTGAGGATGACGGTCCCGTACATGATGGCAAATCCCAGGAGGCGAACCCACCTCAGCAGGATGCATCGAAACACGCTAGGATTGAAGTACAAGATCATCACCTACAGAGAGACGAATAAGTAGTGTTAGTGTTCACACCAACACACACACATATGTTAAGCTTCACAAAGGATCACATGCATCCCTTTCCTCTCACCTTTATTGAGAAGAAACCAGAAAAAAGAAACTGAGGTGTGTTTGTGTGTGAGGAGCGGAGCTGGTGGCAGATTTGGCCTTGCAGACATCTCACACCTCCACAGCTCCCACCGGCACCGTTCAGCTGTATGCTGCTTTGTCAGCTGCCAAAACGCATTAGATATTAAAGTTTGAAGGCTGGTATCAGAAGTGATAGGTGACAATAATTTTTCTGTAAAGGGCACACATGTGGAATGCTCATTTGCATTCTCTTTTGCATCTGCCTCTCTTATGCAAACCTCTTTCAATATGTGAATTGTCGGCTTTTGCTTCTCAGCGGGAATTCCACTAAATCAAAGAATGCGCAGGTGGCAAATGTCAACCTTTCATTTTCTACTTGATGAGAAGTTTATTTGAAGCCATTCCGATTCTGGATGAGATTGTAGCAGCAGCTGAGGAAGACGAGTGTCAAACTGAAGTCTCAAAAGATCGTGGCTTCCATTTACGATGCTATTACAGATGCATTTCTCTGTATTTGGATGCGACTCAGCAAAATGTGAAATCAGTGACTGTGTGCTTAGAGCTGATGGCATGAAGAATACCTGAATCACCAGCTTTTTAGATTTACATCTTCTAAACAGCTTGAGTAGCTTTTCTTTAAGTTGGATGTTAATTTTGATGTGAATCTGGGTTTTCCAAGTGTGGGATGATCTCAATCCATACATGCTTT
>OMNM01009237.1:34864-54649 GCA_900302745.1 Parablennius parvicornis | reverse complement strand
TAAATATTCATCTTCTTGCATATAAGGGTCCTTTAAAAAAAAAAAAAAACCCAAAAAAACCCAAAAAAACCCAAAAAAAAAAAAAAAAAAAAAAAGTATGAGAGTCAAAGATATCTTGACTGCAGAGCTTCCACTTCTTTTATTGATGCAGGTCAGGAAGAACTTTAATTTGACAACATGAAAAGTGATCCGAATTGTCAAGGGCACCTTGTGATCAACTTTGACTTGACTGTAATACTTCCTCTGTCACACTCTCCCTTATTCTCATTCCAAACTAACACATGTATTTGTCATCCCCGCCGTGAATAAGTGTGTTTATGCATCACAACAGCATAAAACTCCACCTTGCTCCGGTGAGACTGCTGTGAGCAGAGCATATCAATGAGGCGGCTCCGTTGGCTCCAGCTTCCCCATTCCAACCAGTTCTGATCCACGGGGAAGTAAAGATGCACACTGTCGTCTTACCTTCAGCCTTCCTAACAAAGCTGCAGCGACAATTCAGGCTTGTGCTAACAGTACTGCTCCTTAATAAATGATCACCACTGATGATAGCTAGAGGTGATTACAATGTTTACAGGGCAGGTAATGGATCTCTATGGCTTTAAAATAAAAGAAAAGCAATCCTTGCATTAGGGCCATTTTAAGTGTGCACTTATTTAAAATCACTGCTGCATACGATTGTGATTTCAGGCCTAATTGAGTGCTGCGTGTCTATCTGAAAAGCATGATGGTGTGTGTCATCACTATATTTTACGATGATGACACCGTCCTAGGTGGAGAGGGTTGCAAAATTCCTGGAATTTTCAAAGTTGGAAACGTTCCATGGGAATTAAAGGAAATTAACGGGAATTAACGGGAACTTATGGGAATTACCGGGAATTTATGGGAATAAAACAGAAATTTACAAAATTGAAGGTTGGTCATCATCAGGGAAATTAAATATAGTCTGGGAAAATTTATTGTAGCATAATCTTGGCTAAAACAACCAGATTTAAAGCAAGTATATTCCTTAATCACATGCACATGTCACTGCTTACTGCAGAGCTATTGAGGCCACGCCCCCTGCATGCACTGTGCAATCCACTATCACAGGCACAGATGATTGCTTAAACCCTGGAGGCCACACTTTAGAGCCGAGAGCACAAGACTATTGAAGCCACACAGTTGAGCCTGCAGATTATATAAAGTCAAGTAAGTTTTTTTATAATATTCTGGGGTAAATATATTTGATCTATAATGGTATTACTGTTCAACTTGCAAAAATTAAATAACAATGTATTCACACAGTAGCTAGCTAGCTGATAAGTGAGGTGCTTTCATTTAAAATTTTGAATAGGACTTCGTTTGGGGGTGGAAGGTGGGGGGCATTTTACGTTTGGACTGGGCGGCTGAGTTCATGTTCATGTTTTTGTTGTTCATTAAGATAATTGATTGTTCATTGTTCAACAATTAAAACTAAAGTTCTACTGAAATAAATCTGTTAAAATGTCATGTTTTTTTAATTGTATTATTTTACATGGATGTTTGCTCATGACAAAACAAAAATATTAACATTTATGTTTGTGTATGATAGTTTGTTTAATTACCCTTAATTTCCAGTTAATTCCTATAAATGGCCAATAATTCCCATAGATGCCCAATCATTTCCATAAATTCCCTTAATTCCCATAACAAGTTTCCAATTTGGAATATTTCCAAAAATTCCCCAGCTTGACTTCCCATGGAAATTTTCCAGAAATTTACCAGACATTTTCCGCCCTTTTGCAACCCTCATAGAGACACATTCGTGAGTGTACAGAATGAAGAGTTTTGGGCGCAGGCAGCAGCGGCAGTACTCAGTGTTTTAGTTTGCAGAAACAATATCACATTCAACCAACTTCTATCCCACACAAGGTCGCAGGGTGCTGGAGCTGATGCCAGTACAATCATATTCATACCTAGGGGAAATTTAGCATCACTAATTAATGTCACAAACATGATTTTGGAGGAAACCCACACACACATGGGGATCACATGCAACTCCACACAGTAAAGGGCCCCAGATCTCACAAGGTGAGAGCACTAACCACTGCGCCACCGAGTGGCCCAACAATATTCCAGCAGGTTTCTAATCATTCGTTGTACAGGCAAAGCCTTCACTCCGACATCCTGGAGGGGCTGCAATAACTGTAAAGCTGGTAGTCACTAAACATCTCATAGACACAAACAAGCCGCAGCGAGAGAGCGAGGGAGTGAGAGAGAAGCTCATCGGGCTGTTTGCGAGCTCTGTGAACTCGAGTGCAGCGGTCACTGAATTACTCCAGTATTTCATAAGTTGCTCCAATGTCTCCCATAAGGCTTGTATTTCCACTGCTTGCACTAGATTACACCCGGCACTCCGTCCATGTGAGATACCCGGCATGAATGTTTCAGGGAGGAAAACGCACTAATAAAATGAATAAAATGTAGTCATCTCAAAAGGAACTGTATGATTCAAAAGGTATCATTATTGACCAATCAAACACACTTTCAGACATTAAAATGATTCACAGAAACTTTTAAAAGAAAAAATATTTGCAAGCATATAAACCTGTACATTTGCACCATGTGTGCCAATGCACACACGTGTATAAGTTTTAAAATTGAAAACAAAAATTGCAAACAACATTCTCTGGGATATTTTACTTGTAATTAAGTACAGTTCAGGTAGTCTCCTCAAGAACCGGTATTTCAAACAAGCTAGATTAGATCAGCATGAATCTACATTTAAAAACGACAAAGCACTACATAAAATCCAGAGAAAAGAAGGGCCAGGTTTTGACTGATGATCATTAATAAATGCATTAAAAAAGAGTTTAATTAGTACTCTCCGACAATGCTCACAGCAAGCTCACATGAATGATGTGCTGAGTCACAGTGACACATATCACATGAAGCCAATCAGCACTGGATGTTTTCACTATGTTCGTATACGGAGGTAAAATTAAATTCACTGGTGCAAAAAGGTGTGTAAATATCAAAGGGACTCCATAAAGACGAAGTCAATTACACCTGCCGTTAAGAGGAGATTTCTATGGCAAAGTATCTCCCATCAAAGTAAAGACTTGTGGTAATAAAATCCAGACAGAGGTCCTGCAGCCGCTGCAGCTTCCAGCTTGCAGATTCCAGCTCTTTGCGTTCTGCTCTTTGAGGTCAGATTTGCTCAGTTTTCCTCTTGATCATGAGCCAAAGGATCTGGTGAACCAACAGCACATTGATCCGGGGGAGGCACCAGGCGGCCCCTCCGGGGGGCTTGAAGGGGAGAACACACAAGCCAGAGGAGAGGAGACAAGGAGGAGAGATGAAGAGGAGGAGAAGAAAGGAAAGAGAGGAGGAAGAGAAGAGGAGAAGAGAGGAGACAATGAGACAAGGAGAGGAGACAAGGAACCACAGGAGAGCGCATCGGAAGTGAGAGTAGGGAAAAAGAAACAAAACTGAGAAAAAGGAAATGAGGAGGTACAAAAGGAAGGAAGGAAGGAAGGAAGGAAGGAAGGAAGGAAGGAAACAAGTACAATCTCCAATCTCAGAGGAAGGAAGGAATGACTCTTCCTTCCTTCTTTCCTTCCTTCCTTCATTTTATAGAAAGAAATTACGATAAAATAAGAAATGAAGGGATGGCAAAGGAAAGGTAATGAATGGAGATAATAGACAGGGGAAAGGAAAGGAAAGGAAAGGAAAGGAAAGGAAAGGAAAGGAAAGGAAAGGAAAGGAAAGGAAAGGAAAGGAAAGGAAAGGAAAGGGGCCTGCAGAATAGAGATGGAAAGCCCTTTTTACCTCCTGGTACAGAAAAGGCCATGTACAGCTCCACACAGTAAACCCAGGTACTTGCCTTCACATGTCTTTGTCCCCATGTGACACCACAGAATCGTGTGGCACATAAAGAGCCTCCATCACCACCAGAGGCCTGCGGCCAGTTAACAGACCAGCGGCCGGCTCACAGAACCGGCATACAGAGAACCAGTTCACAGAACCTACTCACACTTGGAGACTTTGTCCTGGACAGATTGATACAGCTGGTTGAACACTGCAGAACAAAATGCAGCTGGGCAGCGGTTAGACCCCCTACAAGTACTCTGCTCGCTCGCCTGTCTTATTTCACCTCAGCAACAAACACACTTTGTGTAAGTCCAGAAATGTGTGTGTGTGTGTCAAGAAAACCTGGTCTTTCGCAGGCCTGTTAGTATAGATCTCCACAGCTGAAACATGAGAGGAGAGGAGAGGAGAGGAGAGGAGAGGAGAGGAGAGGAGAAAATTGCAGTCGCATGACGCACTATAAAAAAAATAATAAAAACATTGGAGATTCGGGAAAACCTTCGTAGTCCTGTACCATGGGCAATGACTGTGTGAATTATTAGAATCTACACCAGCTTTAGACCTGGTTCCTCGCTGTTGATCAAAAAGATTATATTAATGCTCTGATCACGTATTGCAAGGTATTTGTATATAATCAAAGTAATTACGTCACAATCATCTACTTAAATTTATAAAACATGTCTGTTTATGCTCATTTGACAAAAAAAGCAGTTACGTCTTTTTTGAAGTGATTTGAAATAATGTGAGACATTTTCTTATACCAGTTTACCAGTGTCAGAGAGGTTATCACTCAACTACAAAGCCTTATTCACATTTTGCACCCAATTCTTACAGACATGTTTGATCTCCCTACAAATTAAGGATATATTAGATGTATGACTTTTAAAGGCTTTTTTGAAAGGAAATAAAAAAATAAAATAAAATACTTTTCTCATGCGAGACACTATATACAAGTATTCCACTTAGGCCCTGTTTAAACAGCATTTTCAGCTTTCAAAGATGAGCCCAGGTCAGAAAACCAGCCAGGTCTGCCACTGTTATAGTGTATTGTTCTATGCATGGATATATGTGGTATTATTACAAAAACAAACAAAAGCACCAACTAGTGGCTCGACATTTTAACGACTTTTGTGAAAACTGGCATTATTTTTATAACATTGTAGTGTAAACGGCCAACTTTTCTGAGAAAGCAAAAACTATGCATTTTCACTACATTGTTGTATGTTTGTACGATATATTTTTACAGATATTCTGAGATATTTATTCTCATAAGTTAAAAAAATTGTTATCTGTTGGCCCCCAGATGAGTTCCACTCTGCTCTGCGCTTTGGGAACCGTTGATGTAGAATATTGTGGTCGAGATTGAAACTGGTTGACGGTTGCAGTGACTCACAGACATGTAATGCTCCCTCACTCTGTGCTGTGGCACTAGCAGAGATGGAAAGTGAGAGAGAGAGAGAGAGAGAGAGAGAGAGAAGAAGTTTGGACCAGAGGAGTGAAGCTTTGTTCTCGTGACTCAGTGTGTGAATGGGGGCGCTAATGCTCATCTTGAGGCAAACTGCTGAACATGCTGCCCTCGGTGCACAGAACCAATGAGAGGGAAAGAGATTCAGTCAGGCAAACGGAGCTACCCGGAGCACAAAGACCTCGCACACACTCACACACATCATTAAAATACCCAGGCCATGGTGACACCATGAAATAATCTCCACATCCGCTAAAACGCTTGCCTCCCTTGAAAGGCCTTGCTAAGGAAAACAGCCTCACAGCTCATTATTCAACACTTACTATGGTCAGTCTCTGGCTCAAGGTGCATGCAGCTGCAGCCTGGACTGCACTGTGCTGCAGGCTGGAGAAAGTAAATTAGTACACTTTTATCATGGACCATTTGATAAAGTAAGATGCTGCACAAAACGCGCTGAATATAATATGTGACACTTTCAGATTGCATGCACTTAAAACAAAATGAGTGAAATCACGCTCAAATTGGATTATTCAAATGAGGGTTTTACGTGCATTAAGCCCTAATGTTTACACAAGAACAATCTGCTAGAAACAGTAATGTTTTCTTGTTTGTTGCAGTGAGAAAAAAAACAATAGCAACTTAAGAGATTCCTAAAAAATTACATGACCTAAATTGGGTACAACACTGAAATTCTCCTATAATAAAGTCAGCTACAGCTCCATGGCCTCGTTTTCATTGATAAATGCATTAAAACTCCCTACTTGTTACAAAAACAATGTCATAATTAAAACAACACACACAGTATGGTAGAAATTTAAATGACCTGCTTCATTCCAACTTTTCTCAATCCTTGCAAGCACCTCTCACCTCAAATGTTTTTAGTTAACAAAATATAATTGCAGTCACTTGCTGGATACATGGAGGAGTAAAACGTCTGTGATGTCATACAGCTACATCAATCTAATAACTTTGGGCACAACATTAAGTTCACTGTGTGCAGGTTGCACGATAAAAATACAAGCTGGATCGACGACGTATGTGATTGCGCAAGAATAAAACGTCATAAGCGTACGTCATCGATCCACGAAAAAGAAACTAGCGAAGCATGAACAGTTCGGAGAAATCCCCAAAAAAGAATTTGTTTACATCCCACTTTTCTTGACCACATTTTGCCATCGTAGCTGCAATGCATCTATTTGGGTTTAGCACCAGTGTTAAGCTGATCAGTACGTAATTAAATACAAAATTTCTATTGGTTACTTAGTTGATACAGGCCGCAGCAGCAGTCCCACTGTGAGACGATTGCCTCAAAATGGTGGACAGAATTTTACCTTAGGCTGTCTTTGGTGGCAAGACCATGACCACTTTTTTTTTTGTTTGACACATCATGTGCGGTGTTCATTCTTAGAGGATAAAATAAGCATCAAGCCAGTTTTGAGAAATTGAATCAGCATAGAATACAGATATTTATGTTAAAATGTAAGGAGGGAAAGAAAAAGCTGTCATAAAGATGTGATACTCCAGTAAAGTACAGAAAAAAATCTATTTAATTAAAGTAAAGTATTTGCTACCTCTGATGTACGCTGAACCAATAAAGGAAACATACCAGCACAGCAGAGGAAGATGATCTAATTTGATGTTCAAAAGTCCCATCCATATTTGATGGTGTGTGCGTCTGTGTGCGTCTGTGTGCGCATGCGTGCGTGTATGTGTGTGTAGACCTGGCCTGTCTAATCACCGCCGGCAATCTAATTACCCCATCACTATACACTCACACTATACAGCTGTGAACAACAGCAGCCATATGGACCGAGGCAATCCATCTCACAGATTAGACAGGTATGGCCATCACAGCGAACCAAATAGCTGCAGGTTGAAAAATGGCCGCACCTTAAATGGTACGCAGTGTTTGTGACTGCTGTTGGCTTTGCAATATAAGAGGATATCCTCCAGTGGAGATCATCTGAAAGCGCTGTGAGAAACTAAAGCTGCCGCGGGTTATTTGAAGTGTTTATACAACATATAGGTGAGGCTTGCAGGCAGCTGTGTCAGGACTAAAGGAACAAGCTATCAGGCTGTGGAGGGTTTTAACTGCACCTTGTAGCACCACTTCCAGTCCCTGGGGTCACTGTGCATTCATCCTGCTGGGAATTGGGAGAGTTCTCAGTTAGGTAGGGCCCATTTCCTGCTTTACAGCGTTCACATGATAATAACAAACAAGCAGCAGTGTCGCCTCACTGATGCTGCGTGTGAGTCCAAAGACGAACATTCATCACACACATGAACCAAGAAGGAGTGAAGATCAGGCTTGACTATGTTCAAAAACCTTTCTCACCTCCAAGTTGTCCATGACAAACAACATGACAAACTGTAGTTTGTGATTCGAAGTGGATCGCATGGAATAAATACCTAAAACGATATTCATACTATGTTACTTTGACCTATCGTCGCCCTCTTTGCTCCAGAAAACAAAAGGAACAAACTACTTTTACTCGCTCGTCCTCATCTTAATAAAGTGACCTCATTCATCGAGGGAGTGACGTCTTCTGTTGCCCAGCGCGGCATAAAGGGGAAAGAAAACTGGCTATTTCTACATTCTGACCAGTGATGTGTTGTATTTTTAGGGGAAGAGCCTTCCTGGAGGTCTGAGGGGAGAGAGGAGTGCAAAGTGCTAACAAAGTGCATTTGTAACTTTTCACAGTCCGGGGAGTTGAGCGTGATTTTTTATTTTTTTTTGGCTCACTTTTTCTGACGTGTGACGCCAGAGAAACTCCCGTGTGGTGCTCGGATAGAAATTACACTTTGCTTTCAGGTCAAGGAAGTGGAAGTTCTCTATGTGTGACCTAGAATGTCAAGGAACACTGTGATTGTGGGTTTTTCAGCAATTCCTCATCCTGTGGGCAATACAGATGTCTACATCTTTTTACTGTATGAGAAACTCAATTCATCATTGAGGATTGTCTTCATCCACTCGTCTGTGATCAGCCTGATACTGCAGCAAACACCTGATTAATTTACCTCAATGGAAACAGTATAGTTTGCACAAAGAGTTCAATTAGCACTGAGAATGTTAATTCCTATACTGAGAAGCTGAAGAGGACATTGATGTCTTTAAGGAGCCACAGTAACTGTGCTGAGGCTGCTGAGGAGTGTGAAAAATGGCATTAGATTTATCTATCAGGCTGCCATGAGATCTTGCACAAACAAGAGTTAGGATAAGAGTTCATCACCACTTTGTTTGACTGAATTATCGCCTGGTGATGCTTTATTGAAAAGCTTTGTCCACACAGTGATTGGTTATTGGTTAGTGAGGATCGTGTGTATGAACTCATAAAGGCCAAAAATCAGGAGCTTTAAAGAGATCATAGGAATATTAATTGATGAATCATGTTGACAAATGAAAACAAGGTTAGTGCCAATTGATATCACATGTGCGATATAAAATATTTATCAAACATATGGAGACCTAACATCTGTGTAAATCAAACAAGATAACTGCCTCAGCTGGTAAAATGCAGGAAGAAGTCAGGAGGAAGTCATCAGTCAACCTCAGACACATGTTATTTGGACTGTGAGAAATGCATTACATTGTCGTACCATCAGTCTTCTGAAGATAATGCTAATTAGCATTATCATATAATCAAATAATCCAAAGCATTAAGTTTAGCTATCACACATGTTCCATGTCCATCTTTGGCAATAGGAAACTTCTGATATTTAAGCTAGAGACAAACTCCACAAATCCCACAGCTAATATGATGTATCCCACACTAAGTGGTAATTTCTTATAGAAAGCAGGACTCTTTTGTATTTTTTGCATCATAACATATTGTCGAGGGCTGTCGGGATCCAGAGGCAATAAAAAACACAACTCCTCTCCAGCAAGAGCAAATCCATTTGAAATACCTCTTCCAGTCTTCATACATGTGTACTTTTTTACTGTTTGATTAAATTATTGATAGTTTTACACCCCACTTATTTAAAATGTATTATGATTTCTTCTCAGAAATTAACAATAAGTGTATGCAAGGAAAAGGTCTCCCCCTGACCCTCCTGATGCTCTCGACCGTCCTGATAGTATAATCCCCAAAGCATGGACAATTCGCAATCTGCATTTTTATGTTATAAAAACATAACTAATGTCACAGTCAATGTCTGATTATACATGTTTTACTGTTATTGTTATTTTTTTTACATAGGTATTACTTATTGCTCATATTCTTTTGCTCCTGTTCTATACAACTGCCGTCCACTGGTCCACAGATCTGTAAAAATTATCAGTATTACACATTTTTCTCTGAATGAAATGTGATCACAGCGTAAGATAAAAAATGTCCTCTGTGGTTTCAGGCTTGACTTGAGTTCTTATCCACGTACTCGAGAGAGAAGCTGTGTCGGGGCCCCCGGCACACGAGGGGAGCTGATATTGAACTACAGGTGAAGCACCGCCGTGTCAAACTCGATTTGTTCATGGACTGGAGACGATGCCCAGCTGCAGAGCTCTGGCATCAGAGCTAAAGCGCAGCTGAGACCCGGCGGTAGGAGGAGAAAAGGAAACTGGATTAAAAAGATAGTCTGACTCTGTGGCGATTTCAGCACATGGCGGTGAGAGATGGGGTCAGGAGGCGAGGAAACAGGTGGCGGACCAGAAGAAACGAGACGTCTCGCCTCAACCGAGCCAAGAGTTGGAAGACAGACAATTCTTGTTCTGCATCAGGAATCAACCTGCAGCACTCTCATTTGTCACGGGTTTAAGGGAGAGGCTGTGAAGAGTGTGGTGAGGGACTTTTGAAGTGTCAGCTCCTCGGCTTTACAGCCACAGTAACACTTTTCTAATCGGGTGGGGGCTGAGGGGGAAACAGAGCGGTGCTGCAGAAAGAATAAAAAAAAAAAAAGCTCCACCACCTCTATGCATCTATTTCCTCACCTGCAGGGCTACACACAGTTATAAAAGTTGCCTTTCCACAGAAGCACTGCAGAGTCTCAGAGGGAAGAGGAAGGTATGAAAAAGATACAGTGTGAAGCCACAGATTTGAAAGTGCAAGAGGTACAGATGAGCAGGAGGATTCTTGCTGCAGATGCATAAACCTGCTGCACTGCTTGCTGGCATAGCAGGACAGTTTTTGGGTTTGTTTCTTTTCTTTCTTTTTTTTTTTTACAACTGGCACTGTTGACTCTGCAGCAACAAGCTCTCAATAAAGAGGCTCGATGTCTCCTCGTCTGTGTTGGTGTGGTGCGATGTGAAGCCCGTTAAAGACAAATTAATCTTTTATAAGTCAATATCATATAAAAAGGCCAAGATTTTGGGGGTGGGGAACATCGCCGGATTATCTCGACGCAGCGATTGTTGCCACGCCGGATGCACCTTTGAGTGAAGATCCCGCAAATTTTGCAATTAGTTGAGTTAATAAGAGGCATCGGCTGACATGGAGCGCGGGCCTACTTTACCCACAATCCATCGAAAGTAGTCAAAGTTTGCTTAAAAATGTCAGTATATGCAGAGAAAACCTCAACTTTACCATATAAATCGAGCCCTAGCGGCAGCAGATTGCAGCAGTGAACACTCGTCTGAATGGCTTATTAGAGGCACAGTGGGGGGAAAGAACGTTGGACATAATTGCAGCAGATACCAAAGCTGCTTGACGTAGGAGGAGGATGATACACAAAGTGCTCTGAGTTTTAATGACTTTCACTGATGGTAAATCACTGGCATTTGTTTCTGCGCTATAGTATCGGTTGCACAGGTAGGAAAGCCCCTTCGAATTTCTTCAAAAAGTCACTTAACTTGTGCATCCTCGCAGAGCAGTGTTTGATCACGGCCACATATTATTCAGATTGACATCTGCTTCATCAGACAAAATCAAGAAAAAATTTTAAAAAGTTTGAAATGAGCCAAACTTTCTCCTGCCAGATGGATTTTGGTGTCGTCTCCGCGGCTAATTAGAACCGACGGAGTGATTCCTGGGTTTGTTTTGGGTAAAACGGCAGTAAACAGTGACACCTTGGAGGAGGATATAATTGATGCAGTGCAGCATATCTCGCTGTGTAGCGACTCAAATTGTCGAATGAGTGAGAAAACAAAGATAAAACAGAGAAAGCCTTACAACGCTGAAAAGATTCACTCATAAACAAAACCTGACAATCGCATTGCCATTTATGAAAAAGACATCGCTCTGCCTCTACTGCATCTATTTGTTTTCTTGATATGATGTATAAACTTGTAACATTGCTTTGTTGAAGGGATCATTTGCACTACTTTAAGAAGGGTTGTTTGAAATAGTTGACTAAGAATCAACCACATGCAATAAAAAGAGGACTGCAAACAGTGGCGTAGATAATATTTATATTAAATAACAGTAACAAAGAAACCCAGTACAACAAAAAGTTTGAATTACAAATTTTGGCTTCATCAAGCAAAAAAAAAAAAAAGACGAACTCTGCACATATATCTTTCAGCGCTGACGCACTGTGTGAATTCTACGATTAGGTTTCTTTTTTACATCAGTTAGTTTGTGTTATATAGTAAGGCTTTACTTTGCATGACGTGTGATCATGATACAGGTTGCTAAATTATTGAGTAGTGTTTGACCCAGTAAATTTTCCTTCCTGTCTCCACTATCCTGTAATTTGATGTAGAGCTTTGCTTTAAAGCCACACAAAGCAGCGAATGCCTTCTGGGGACTCGATTAAGGCCGCGTTTGCACGACAACGTTGCTCGGAGCTGCTGAATTTGCAGAGAATGAATGTGCATGGAACCATAATTTATTGCAGTTTATTCAGTCAATCTTTTGTATGCAGTGCATGTTGATATTGCAATAGTGTGATATATTACAAAGCCCGACTCCAAACTGTCAAATTTTTTTAAGTAAACCATCGATATGAAATGGAAGGCAAGCTGCTAATATTTGTCTACGGAATCAGTTTGATGCCCCCACTGGACATGTGTAAAGTCAACATTTCACATCAATTATCAACAGGACGAGACCCGGAAGATTGAACATTACAGCGTCCCTACAGTATGATTGGGATGTCATGAACCTAAAGCATCTTTCCCAGATGCACTCAGAAATGCTCCATGGTAGAGAGTGAACATAAGGCACAGTTAAATGTAATTTATCGAAATGTGTTAAAGTCCCAGCCTTAATCGAAATACATTTTGTTGCTACTGTTTCCAAAGCTGACAAGCTAACAGAGAAGCTTCAAAGACGTTCTAATTCACATTTTGAGCAGCGTTAGCAAGTCGTACACCTCAAAATCAATTAGTTATCGAATAACCGGATAAATACATCTGAACACATTCAAACTGAGAGCTTTCCATTCTTGAATTATGGGTTTTGGAAATCTGACATCATCTAAGCAGTTTTGCTGAAACTGATCAAATAATCATGAATTTACAATGTTTTCTTTGTACTCACCGGCAAATATGACACTTTTTCTTCCTGCTTCAGTGCAAACAACAAAGCTTTATAGTGACGTTCATAATGACACGTAATTCTAATCACTTCATACTTAATATTTGTGATGTTTGTCACTTTTCTGGACTATTCCTGGACCTTGTTGGAGCGCACTAACAACACTATTGACAAAGTGACACTGTTGGCTGTTCTTGTCTTGTCAATGCTGTAAAGTGTAAAATGGGGTCTTCCCAACTAACTTCCAGGTTTCAGATGTATTAAAACCTTTATTTTATTTAATCCAAATTCTCTTTTTTAGCAGCTAAAAACATCGAAACAACTGGAAACAAAAATAAGCTGCATCAAAAGTTAACGAGGTTCTCTTTTCAACTAATGTGGTCTGGCTTTGTTAATATCTTAAATGGAGGCTCACAGTTGCAAATAACATGATTTAAAAAAAGAAATAGAATAATATTTGTGCAAACAAAAGCACAAAACCAAGATGCCATTAAGTCATTGTGGAGAGCACAGATTGTCCTCTAATAGACTAATGGGTGGCTCCAGCTTTTTGGACAAAAGCAGAGCAGGAAGGACTGTCTTGTATGTGTGAGCCAGCATTATCTGCCAAGAAGCGAGCGGCGAAGAGGAGCAGCGACGCAGACGGGAGATGAGAGATGAGACATCAGAGATGAGAGACGAGAGACGGCCCTGCGAGCTGTGGAGGAGGCAGCAGCTAACGACGGGCTAACAGTGGCTGGAGGTGCTGAAGCTTCAGGGGCAAGTGTACATGTTTCCTTATGGCGTGGAAGGCGCTCACGGTTTGTACTGTAGAGCATTATTGTTGATCCAAAGCATAGATATCACGGCCAAAAGCAGAGAATAGGAAAACCAACTGGGCAATGACACCCTTATATCACTACTTTCAGAGAGGATAAATAGGAAAAATTATTTTTGTTTTGGAATAAATTTAATATTTTGAACTCCAGTCTTCGGAGTGGCAATCTGCTTCTTTTCCAAAGTTAAAAACTGTTTGTTTATTTGTAAAAATATATTTGACAGAATGACACCAAGAAGGAATCAAATTTGTTTGTATCACTTACCATAAACCATAAACTAAAAACAGAGAATTCAGTCCCGCTAACATGAAAACGTTTTAAGCAAAAATGCATTGTTTTTCAGAAAACTTTGGCATTTACACAGCAACATTTGGGAGATTATGTCTGTTTTCACAGATGTGGCAGAAACACTTAAAACAATAATTGTAGCGTGCCATGAGTTGTCCCAATTGTTTGTTTTTGGATAACAAACCACTCAACTATAAAACTACCAACACCCAGGAGAATATGGACGGGGAGTCATGACACTCTGGAGGCAGACATTCTTGTTATTGTTCATTTGGTGACACATGTGCAGGAGAACTATTTTCTACGGCCATGTTGTGAATGCACAGTGGCAGAATTTCAAAACAGTTATATTTTCCCCCCCGTTTCCACAGAGACCGTCACAGATTTTTATTTTTTTTCTTTAATCAAAGTGGATTCGATTTTTTTTAATAATATACTTTACAACGGGGGTGTCAAACATATGGCCTATGTTGCAAAACAAGTCCACTAGAAGATCCAGATTTCAACTAAACAAACAGCTTTTCCTGATTTGTCCACTGGCGGTCGCACAGTTTCAGAATGAGTTGACTTAACAACGAAAAACTGACTCAACTCAACAGCAGATCGAGTGACCACCTCCAAAAAGACAAAAAGTGGGACAGCAGGCACGTTCTGGAGCGACCATCTGTAAACCATGACCATACACTTAAACAAAATACTTAATATATAGCCTATATATTTTCAGGAAACATCACACGATGTGCGTGAGTTCACATGAAAGGGGCGGAGTTTGCAGCGTCTGATCAATATCACACGTAGAAACTGCAGCGCAGTTTAGAGATCACTAAAGGATGAAATGTTTTCTGAGAATATGAAGAATTAAAACACATCCACCAGTTAAAAGCACTGCTGGTGCAGCTAAAGCCAGAATATTCCTGACTTGTTAATGTGTGACATCATCAGATTATACCAGATTAATTCATCGGCGATATGAACGGACAGCACAACAATTTGATCACTCGGTTTTACTTCATTACAGCAGAAACGTGTCGGGCAGAACTCCCTCACTGCTCTTCTTTTAGTTTATCGTTTCCATTCAGTTGTTTTGACGCTCAGTTTCTCTTGTGAGCAAGTTTTGTGTTGAAATATTAATTAATCACCTCGACGGCACGAGTAGTTCTGCGTTCCACAAATTCATGTTTCTGCAGTTATCTCAGGTGTGATCATTAACCTCATTATTCCAGACAAACCTTCGTGGAGCTAAATAGACTTGGAACGAGTCAAGAAGCCTAAGTGACTAGTATTTATTTTATTATGCTCAAAAGATCGCTTTAAATCTTTAAATTACTTTCTCCTCTCCACTGCAGCGCAGCGACGGTTCACTGCGCACCAATTTTCATGTTTACATTTTTTTTTTTTTTTTGCCAATGACTGGAAAAGCGGGACATTGTCCTGATATGTGTGACACGGGACAAACACTGAAATAGCGGTACAAAACAGCCTAAAACGGGACAGGTAGTCACCCTAACAGCAGATGAGCAAAAATGTTCTAAACTGAGATCTGTGATGCAGTCGCAGAAATTAGCTACCTCATTGCTAGTAATATGGGATTAGCATCAAACTTATACAATCTGTTTGAGTGTATGAAAATGTCTGTGTTGTTTTGTTTTTTTCTTTCAAATATCTGCTCCATAAAACAGCAAGTACTGATATGTCATTATATCACTTTAACATGGTAACCAGTAGATCCAAAACACCTCTTGTATCACAGAGCTAGACCCACAATAATAACACAACAAATTTGATCATTATTTAGTTTCAAAACCCTACAATTGTTGAGGTCTTGTCAGTCTTGTGACATGAGGAGACACATGAGACTTCCTGCTCTGCATGTCAATCGGATCATTGACAGCTTTCTTTAATGGGAAGTGATCTACTGGAGCTCACCCCACGATTTTTCGGTCGATCACAGTCAACATATTGCGTTTTAAATGACGCAGACATCATGTGTTCTTAAGGATAAAAAGATTTGTCCACATTTATATGAAGTGAAATAATTTTAAAATTATGTTTTCTCATGAGAAATTTTAAGGTTTATTATAATGGCTTTGGTCAAAAATTGTGCACATTTTTATGAAAATCCAAGAAGAAACTTTTGATTTATTAGTGTTATAGGACAGTCCTGCAATGGAAAAATAATGTTGCAGTGAAATGTTACAAATACGTCCTCGGTGTACAGTCAGAATTGTTATATCAAGGTTTTTTGAAACTGAAACTCAAAAGATAAACTGCAGATGTGCTAGAGGTCTTCAACCGAAGAGAAAAGATCTCCTATAGAAGGACGCTTCCTACACTGTCTCATTAAATATTCATTCTCTGAAAGAGCCGATCAATCAGGCCTGCTTACTGCATGCCACTGACATTACTGAGGAAATTTCTTCATTTGGTGGCTCGATCAATAGCTCATTACAGCAGCTTTACACTGGGCAGGCCTGCTGGCTTAATTCCCTCCGCATCACCTCACAGGCCTATCTGATCTGTCCATCTTCATCGTGCAGCACAGACAAACAGCCTTCTGCTGAACAACACTTCTCCTCTAAAACGTACACCAACTTACTTTTGTGTGAGTTGAGTTTCTCAAAGCGCAACACTGAGAACAGCGGGAGGGTTTGAGGGTGAAGCTAATGAGAGATATAAGAGAAATCAATACTGCTGGAGAGCTGCAAGTAAATGTTCGTGGACAGCACCCAAAAAAATATCTATATCAGGACAGTCAAACTGATTCTACTTCAGGTGCCATGTACAGTCCAGTTTGATCACAATGGAGCCATAATAATCTAAAGTAATGACAAATGTTCAAAGAGTGAAAAGAGAACACAAGTACATCCTGGGAATGTTAAGAGTTAATGCAATTTTAGTAAAATCTATCAAGAATAACTTTAAATCTTATTCTGTTCAGACTCCTTTAGAAAAAAACCTTCCTTAAAACTTAGGTTCATCGTATTGCTTTGAGGCTAATGCTAATTAGCTTGCAGTATTATAGCTGTGGAGTCGCTGTCCTGGGTCACAGGAGCCATTTACATGGAAACAGCAGAAATGCTGAAAAAGATGTAGTTAGCATGCCAGACTGTTGGTTGTTTTTTTTTTTATGAAAATACACACACTTACACAGAGAACAATATGCCATAAACATCAACAAAGGCGAATACACAGACTTGCAGTAGTATTTCCTATGCCTGTTGTGATACATGCGCAGTAGTAGCATTTTCGAAAAGTTGTGTTTTCAACTGTTCCCATAGAAACAGTTGGAGCATTTTCAAAACGTTTTTTTCTGTTTACACAGAGACGGCATTAAAGCGTTTTCAAAAGCTGCGAGAAACGTGTAAAAGAACCCAAAAAATGCCACGAAAGCTTGCATTTTCGCTTGAAAACAGTGTTGCATTATGACCCTGACACTTACGTTAGCAGTACAGTCCCCAGTGGACAGATTAGGAACAGCGGTTACTTTAATTCAAAAACTGCACGAAAAGGAACACGATGAAGAGTTCAAGTCATGCTGCCATCGTTGTTGGTTTAGTCATATTTGTGCCAACCAGTTCTCTTCTTGGTGAATTGTTACAATGCAACCTGCACCCCCAAATTAAGGTTTTAACATTCAATTTCAGAATCTCAAAACTACAACCTCACACCAAAATTGTTAGAGCTCAGTGCATGTTTTTTTATTTTTTGTGATTAAACATAGATCTTGAGCAGAGTTGGATGAGTAAATGGCATATATCCATTACATATAGTGGATCACAGTAACTGTGAAGTAGCCATTGCAGTTTCCTCCTGCTGCCTCCTTCAGAGACTCAATACAACATCTTGTGGTGGAAACTTGCACTGCAAAGCTCAACGGGTAGGGGCAATTTGGATAACTTGATGACTTTTGTCAGTATACCAGGGTTAAATCACAAAACTGATGACATGGCTATTCTCATACAGCTGATTGCTTTACATTTAGCAAAAACTTCACATTCTGTACCTTGAAGCGTATAGTCGCACTTTGTAAGATCACAGTGAACCATCTTGCTGGGTTCTATGTTTGACATCCCTCATCATTATAGAGTCTAATGCATTACACATAAAGCACATTTAATATGAGACTATTGTGAATAACACTCCACAAAAACTAAATGTCAGAAACAGCTAAATATAGATGTGGAAAGTCAAGCTTTCACACTCAGCATCAGTTCTCTGCACCTTCCCGGCAAATGTAACAGCTGGCAAAAACATATGCCGCAAACACAAGGCGAGGCAACATACCTTGTGACAGTCTGAATCAAGAGAGGAAGATTTTTCTGGAATCACGTGCTCACAAAAGCTATTTCAGTTTGAATCTTAGCTCTGGAATCAGCACCATCATGTGCAAAATGCCTTTGGGTTGCTAATGAATCCGAGCCATTACTTTTTTTAATTCAACCATGAAATGACAGCAGACCTCATCATAATAACATTAACGCTCCTCTTCTTAGTGTCAAGTAGAATGCAACGATGTGCTGAGACGAACTTCTCATCCGTGGCAATAATTTCATGGTGATCTCTAATAATTATACACAGGGCAAGTGACACAGCAACAGGAAGCCAAATATAAATCGGGGCGGGCGCACTTGTAGCAGCGAAGTTCTGCACAAACACAAGCGAACCGTGATATAAGTGTCCTACTCTGAAATAATTTGGCCTTAACAGAAGAAGCCTCCGTGCAGATCTGCAGACTGCAGATCAAGGGCACCTCTGGTTGTCTTTAGGTCACAGCGAGGAGCTGTAAGATAATGCCTCCTCCCTTGAGAGGATCTCTCATATCATTATCTCAGATTGCAGGAAACATCCTCCAGAAAATATGTCAATACTAAACAAAGCCACAGTCATCTGCGAGGGATGAGATTGGGGGGGGTTAAGGAGAGAGAGACCAAAGCAAAAAGTGAAGAAGCAGGGAAATATGTTGGAATAGAAGGGAGTGCAATGTCAGTAAACAACGCAAGGATGGAACAAAATATCTCTTGTAATTAAAATTCACAAATTGACAGCATTAAACATATTAATAACATTGCCATGAAGTTACTGTCTGATTAGATTTTGTGCAATAAAAGCTTCTTAATTAGCTTCAGGAAACATGATATGTTAATAGATTCAATTGATAAATTCCTATACTGTTGCTTCTGACAGGACTAAACATCATTACTTCTCATTATCAGAACCGCTAAACCATTTATGATCTCAAACATTACCGGAAAGCAGAGAAATGCAGATTTTTTGATCATATACAAGTCATTACAGTGGCCACCAGGACGTTTGTAGTCTATCCGTGGTGCTGTCAGAGACTGAAAATGGAACTTATCTTGGAAAAAGTGGCACATTTTCTACAGACATTAAATAAAATTCACTTTGTTTGACAATCTAACTATTTATGACACTATAGATTATGTGACTTTAATTATATGTACCCATGCCGCTTTATCCAATTCGGATCAGGTCTAAAAGCCATCATAAGTCTCTGATTTACATACTCACACATAGAGACATTAATTCATTAAGCTCCAAACAACCAAGTTAATGATACATCTTTTTTCTTTTTTTTTTTTTTAACAGACAACACAGTGCTTAGACCCGAGCTGAGATATTGGTGATGCTGCCATGAAAGGCAGCTACCTCATTGCTCAAAGCCCTGCTGTCAGGGAGAGCTTGTAAAAACATGCATCATTAGAATTAGCTTTATGTTGAGATTGTATTTATTTTAAATCAGAATTGGTTGGTTCTTGCGACAGTGTAGACATTTTTATCAAATATACTCTCCGTCACAACAAAGAAAAAGATTAAAGTTTAAATGTAAATGTTATTATGGCACTATTTCATCTGTCCAATCCACTAAAGATGAAATTGTTCTGTATGTGGCACCTAAACTAAAATGCATTTGAAATCCCTGATCTGAGACGTGTTTTCAGAGAAGAAAAGC